>CM076571.1:305983171-306161276 GCA_034641835.2 Pinus albicaulis
GCGTGTTCATGTTCCTTCGTTGCAGCACCAGCATCATTAATTCACATTCAGCAAATAGATTAGGATTTATATTTTATGTTATTTTCCTCTTTTTAAGATAATGTAATTGTAATAAGACATTTTGATGACATGTAATAGGAAGTTGACGAAGTCCTAAGTAGTTGAAGCAGTGAGGAATAGTTCCAGCAGTTAAAAACTGCTTTCTATTGTACTTAAAGAGAAAAACAAGAAAGGAAATGCTTCCAAGTTTTGGACCTTCAAACTGCATTTTTTGTACTCAGATTTCGAATGATTATGAATGAAAACCAATATTCTGGAATCTATTGATATTGATTTGTCTCCCAGTTTACATTATGTGTTTTTTTCTTTGAATAAAATGAAGTAATGAAGCTGCAGGTCTCTTTTTACTTGTGTGAATAAGAGTTTAAATCCTTAATAGGCGCTCCTTCATTTTAACTGTTCCTTGTTTATAATTCTTCTGAAGTTTGAGGTGATATATTCTGTACATCAGCATATCAATTTGGGCTTATTTCCTTCATGTTCTTCTGATCATTCCATTCTATATCAACAAATGGTACCATTGTGGGACATTCATTGTGTTTGATTTTTGAGGGTATAATAATAAACATATGAAGGTGATTAAACAAAGAACAATATTTCTGTGACACATTTATATAAATTTCTTAAGCATTGATTCCTTACCATAACCAAGGGATTGTCTCTTAAGGTACAAGAGGGTGCATGGTTTCATATTTGGCCAATTTTTTGGCTCCTTTGGTTTGACTGATTCCTCCCATAGTTTGGTGGCACTCAAGGTTTTTATAAAAGTTTTGTGGTGTAATGAAAAATGACCATAGGGTGTTTTATTGGTGACACTCTATGTTGAGTGGCCGGAGGACACAGGTTCGAACTCGTAGACCTACCAGCCATACCCAAATATGCATATGTTGTTTATTAACCAACCCGTAATTTTTTTTAAAATGGTTTGCCATTTGTAATGGTTCCGCTGATTCTACCAGTGGAGTTTGACCACCTTTCGACCAGTCATAACTTGTTGTTTTTTTATATACATAAAACAAAACCGCTAATAACCGTTTTTCCTAGCCGACCAGCGGATTTTAACTACCCCTCAGCTGACAGGATTATATTTTTTTGTTTTTAAATATAAAAAGTTCGAGGAGGCCATTTTTCCCTCCAATTTGTTTTTGGAACGTTAGAAATTTTAAGTAGGCGAAAAATTCACCTTCGTCAGTCGCCAGACTGGTCCAATTTTTTTCCTCCTTAGCGAAAATATGGCATAATGTTTGGATTGCCACATGGTTCTTGCTAATTTCTCTGTAGAGTTGACAAGGTTTTTGACATCATGCTGATGTCAGATGACACATGGCACCTTGTGATTGGTTTTCCTTTGACTGTATGACCACATCACCCTACTGATATCAGCAGTTGTAAAGATGACGTTAGCATCCATACTGCTGACTCTTATCACTCCCTCCTGCTTCGCAAGACAAAGAACAGAGCTAAAGGAAAGTAACCACAAACCAACCTTTAGGCTAGGTAGCTAGCCCTACCAAGACGAGAGAGGGCTCTCTCAATTTCACTTAGTAGCCAAAAGGATGACTGGATATAATTTTTTAGGCTACTTATGATGTTTAGTAGATTAGGGTTTTTTTTTGTTGGATAGGAATGACAGTTAGGAAACTAGGTCTAGGTTTAGGTCTAAATTCAAAGGTTTAGTTGTAGAGGTAAGGGTGAGGCCAGGTAGGTAATATTAGAAGCATGCTTAATTTTTCATTGAGTATAGAGTGAACTGAGAGGGAGTCAAAATGATCATTAAAATAAATTCATTCATCAGAAGAGCAGAGACAATTTCATGTAAATCTTATAAAAAACAGAGCATGGAAAACATGATTTCTGTCAATAAACTGATAGGACTTAGTGGAAAGAAGCATATATGTGAAATATGGATAACATAACATTCAACACGATAATTTTATATTGAAAAAAAAATGCTCAAAGGCATACCATTGGAGTCTCAACACTATGTCTGCAACACTATCTTTGATTTCATTAACAAAAGCTTGTACAATAGCTCCACTACAAATAAAAACTATCCAACCTCTAAAAAGACTTGAGGTAGACTAATTATAGAAAATATAGTTCATGAAACCTCATACGGTTGAAATCCTATCAAAAACTCATCATAATTACATCATCTGAGTCACTTCCCAGAATCTAGGGAAGTTGGAAACTAATCCATGAAATTTGGCTAAAGACTAGTAGTGTGTGTATCCTCCATTAAATTACATGTTTCCTCATAATAGAGGAAAAAGAAAACTCAAAAAAATAAAATTACACCTCATCGTACAATTAGCATCGAATTTTTGGAGTTTTCCTAGCATGACAACTGTCTGAAAAGAATCCTATGTAGAAACTGTCTGAAAAGAATCCTATGTCAGGGGTGATTTTGACCCACTTAGGAAAATCCCAATACAAATATAATTTTTTTTTTGAGTAGCCCTATGGGTCTAGTTTCCAAATCACTTTGAATTTTTTTAAAACACCCTTAGTAAGACCTCCAAAAGTGGTTTTTCCCAACCTCACTCCAGAAGCGCCACACCTAGTCAAAAACACTGGCAGAAGCATAGGAATGAGGCAGTTTTTTGCATTTTTTTTTCAAAACTAGAGCTTTTCATGGAAAAAAAAGTCCATATATGGCATGTATTAGTCAATATGCATTCATCCATGTAAAAAAATCTTGATTTGGAATCTTTTAGAGAAAGCGTCGCACCTCGGCATGATGCTTATGTGGAGACAAAATTTCCAGATTTGTGCAAAACTCATCAAAAATACAAAAAGTGCTCAAAATTGACAAAAATTTGTTCTACAACACCTGTGGAGGATGGGTTAAACATCCTTGGATGCCTGAGCAAGGAGGTATAAGTTTTCTTTCTCCTTGAGCTTCATTTGAGCTTCTTTAAGCTTTTTCTTCACTTGTTTAAGCCTGATTTGGGAAATTTTGTTCCTGGCACAATACTGATTGGCCATATGTCTCTGGAGGTTATTGTTCTTTTTATATTTCTTAAAAATCTTATAAATGTTCCCATTGACCCTATCAAGCCAATACTCTATATCTTGATTGATTTCATCAAGAATTAGTTCATCAAAAGTCTTCCAACCTGATTTAGGAGTTGCTGATTCTCTTTCTCTCTACAACGCCTTCTTGCAGCCTCTTGTCCTTGGTATCCTTATTTTTGCTCCAACTTCTGCATCCTTAAACTTATCATCATCTACTATCTATTTTCCCTTGCCTTTATCTACATCAACATGCACCTTTGGCTTGTCTTGGAGGATTAATTTCACGTTTAACTGAAGATTTTCTTTTTGTATGAATGTAATCTGAGAATTTTCCATTGAGAAAACCTCCCTCAACTCTGATATTTCTTCATATTTCTATTTTATGATTTCATCGAATTACTTATCCTTCACCTTCTCTTCCATTTCAACTTCTAAGGGTTCTTTTTCATCATGGTGTTTGTTACACTGAAAACTGTCACCTTGACATTCTGCCGACAGTATGAGCTCATTATTACTCATACTTCCTCCTTTTGCAAGTCTAATATACCAGCTCCTCATATCAAGCTTCAAAATCAGAAGAAAATCCTTAAAATCCCCTAAGAATTGGTATCGCACTTTCTCTATGCATTCCCTGCGGTCCAGCACCTAAATCTCTCGGCCTGCATGCGGGAACCATACACGCACGTTCTTTTGTGTAATGGGTGCGGACCTGCGCAAAACATAAAAGAGGCGAAAATGAAGATGATTAAAGTGAATTCCAGGTGAATTCTAGAAGATTCTAGACGGGAATTCTCGGAATGGATACGCTTTGAAGCTGGTTCATGCATCCCTTTCTTAATGGAACTAACCCCTTGATATAAGGAGCTTATCCCTTTGAAGGAGGATTCTATCCCTTCATATTTGGAACTAGAAACCTCCTCTCTTTCACTATAAAAAGAGGCCTTGGGTAGCCTCAAAGGGAGTTCAAGCTTATGAGATTTGAAGTTAAATACTGTTGAGATTTAGACTTGAATAACTAAGATTTTCTGTGAGGTTAAATCACTCATCCTCATTTGTCTTAGTTCAAAGAGTGCAATGCTTGTCAGAGTAAAGGAGATTCCTGCTTCGGACCCCGGGAGGACCTGCACAACATCAAGGCACAGGTTGTAAAGGTTTTCTATCTTTAAAGTTAATACAAATATACTCATTTCTCACATTAAACTGTCAATTTGTGGTTTATTTCATAAATTCCTTGATCATTATGATAAGTATGATTTATGATAATGTCTATACAGGTGCTGCTTAATCTTTTTCCTTGTTTGTGATTGCAGATATACGAAGGACGTTCTTTCAGTGCACGGGAAGGACTTTAACAAAATCAAGTAAGCAAGCAAAGCGTTGGACATAAGGTAGGCCTTGCACCCGTATAGTGTTTTTATAAATTGCATATGCTTAGAGAGAGATTAGTATAATTGGCTGTTTGTTGCTAGTTACCTTTTGTACTAGAGAGATCGGTCTTGTCCGCAAGACGGATTAATCTACACAACAAAATGGCGGCTCCACTGGGGAAGAACTTTTGTTTGTTCTTGGTTCTCTTTGATTTTTGACTTGAGAAAAGGTTTCTTTTTCTGGTTTTTGATTGATTCACATCTGTCTGGGTACTTTAAATTTTTTCTGTTTTTGAAAATTTAGAAGTATTTTGAATTTTTCTATCATTTTTGCTAGGACCGCACTCTGCATAACTGTTACAGTGCGGGCAGTTTCGCACGTTCTTTATAGAATACAGTGCGGGACCGCACCTGTAAACACTGCTTACATGCGGACCCTGTTAAAATTTTGAAAAATCTCTAGGTTTCTTTTTCTGGTTAATTTTTAGATCTTTGGTTTCTGCCCAGACTGGTTATTGTGTCTATCAAGAATTCATTGTTTATGAACTCCAACAGTGTTAGTGTTTTGAATGATTTTCTAGAAGTTTTTGCCGATTGGATTATTTTTCTTGTTTGGTCTTTGTAGTGATTCAAATTTTTGACAATCTGTAGTATCTCAGATCACATAAGATCTCTTTTTGTCTATTGAATCCGACCTCATTGTGAAAACATCCTAGTTTGAGAAATTAAGCCTTTTTGATTTCTTTGCAAATCTTCGAAAAGAACTTGTTTTAAAAGTTTTGAATTTCATTTATTCTTTGAGTGTTTTGAAAAACATATTTTGAGTGTTTTTGATCTGTTTGATAGATTCTTAGTTTGCTGAATAACTAAGAGAAACATTCATAAAAAAAAAACTCTAAAAAGCTTTTACTCAATTTAGATTAGTTTTTTAGATTAGTCTTCATAATTTTGAATAGTTTTAATTTTTGTAGATTTCTTTCGAAAGAGAATTGTTTTGTAGCTTCTTGTTTGGAAAAGAAAATAGTTTTTCTTGTGAGCTTTGATAGTTTAACGAAAAGAAAAAATAGTTTCTTTCACTTAGTTTTCATGTTTGAAGAAGAAATTTGAAAGTTGCATTCTCTAACTCTTCTTTAGATAGAAAATTCATTGAAAGAAAAAAGAATTGAATATCATCATAGGTGCATTTTAGTGTTTTTGGAGGTCAAGTCTTCACATCATACAAAGTTTCATTTCCGCGCCCATTTGACTTAAGAAACAGCTCTTAAAAGTAACGCTTAAATAAAATTCATCTAGTAATCTTTTTATTTCTAGGGCTCTCATCACCAACATAGCTTAGGCTAGTATCTTGGAGTAGGGAGTAGTTAACTCTCCAAGGTAGATAAAACAAACAAGTAGATATATCTTGCGGTAGGAAGAATTCCAGTTGTTGCATGTATGCTCTGGGAAGCTCCTCTTAAAGGAGTTAAGCACGAGATCATATCTGAACCAGTGGGGTAATCAATCCTTCCTCATTGAGAACGATAGAAGATATACACGTATTAAAAATGGTAAACCTCGGATAGACCATTGTCGAGGAGCCAGGGGTCACTTGTCGGTAAACCTTGGATTCTGTTCAAGGAGCCTTCAAGGGGATTGAGCTTTGTTACTCTCCCCTTGCGTGTGTGTCGGATCGTAGACTGTTCCCCCAGGTATATTTGTTTCAGTTGGTAACCTTAGAGGCCATAATCTTTAGGATTCTTTCCTAAGGTGACGATGGAGGGAAGATCCCACTGTACCTGGAACAGACGTCGACTAGACTCACTTGGACTCTCTGGGGGGTTCTCTTCACTCGAGATGGTTATGTGAAGAAACTTGTGCCAGTCTGTTTCATTAAGCAGGTTGTTGGGGTAACTGTTCCAACCGCCCTTTTCGTGTTAAAACTCTACTAAGTTGGATTTCATCACCAACTAGTGATTTTAGTACGGAAAGTTACTTGTTTGTGTGTGGTTTGAACTCTTAGATTTTTTAAGCGAGTGATTCAATTGTTTGTTTCTTAGAGACTTTAGGTGTTTTCGTTGTAATTTTTCTTTGTTTGCGTGTGATTAGATAATTTTTCATCGTGGCGGAATTGAGGCAATCCGGAGGATCAGGAAACCTGAATTTACACCCGGGTCATTTGAGGGCTTAGACTCTGACTACATGATGGCAGAGCAGAATTAGATCCAGCAGTGAAATACGCTGTTGTGATATCAGAATCATAAGTCCAACAACGAGGAATATATTCAAAAATGATTTGCCCGATTTAGAAGTCAAAGAAAATATTTCTATCTCTTGGAAATTATCAAACGAACACGAAATCTTCGAGCTGGCCAGATCTCTACAAATTTAAAACATCTTCGGGATTTATCTCACCAACTTCTAGCGATCCAGGTTCACCAAGGGTTAGAAATATCATTACTGAAAATCTTCCTTCTGGACTAATTTCTATAGAAGAACTTACTAATCCAGACGAAGACATATCTCTTCCCAACTCCCCTCAATCGTTAAATCTTAGGGAGCGTGAATCTATTTTCTACAGCCCTATTCGAACAAATCCCTGGTATCTTTCTTTAACTGATTTTTTAGAGAATCCGGGTCTTGCTTTTTATCCACCTCGAGTTCCATTTCATCCTACACCCAGAGGTTATTATCCGTCATCTATTATGGCTGGAGAGTCATCCATGTTTTCGCAAACGCCTGAATCTTTTTTACATGGTGGTCCTTCTGTTCCTGCGGGATATTAGTCTTTGTCTGGTACTTTCTCAGGAGAAACTCCTCAACCTATCGAAAATGTGTTATCATCTGGTCTTGGTGGACTTAAAATTGAAACGTCGAACGCAGAGCAAGTTTTTATGATGTCTGGTAATATTCCTAATCCTCAAGCTCAAGGCAGTCAGTTTCCTCCTGGAGGTCAACCTCAGGGAATTCAGTTACCACTTGGGGGGCAACCTCAAGGTGGGCAATTACCGCCTGGGGGGCAACCCCAAGGTAGTTAGTTACCACCCGGGGCTCAACCTCAAGGTAGCTTTTTCCCAGGACAAACTGTGGATCAATATTATTTTGGAGGGCAACCCCAAGGACAGTACATTCCTCAAGGTCAACCCCAAACTCAATATGCTCCTCAGGGTCCTCAACAACCCCAGCTTCATTACGTGCCTCAAGGTTATCAACCTCAAGGGCAGTACCCAATACAAGGATACCAACAGCCTTCTGGTCAACCATCTATTCAAGGAGCCGGAACTTTACCTTATTATCAACCCTACGTTCAACCAGGTTTTGGTCCTTACGTTCAACCTTCTACGGGACAGTACCCCGGAATGATGGTGTGGGATCGGTCCCAATATCAACAGCCTTTGCAGCCTAATGTGCAGTTACCTTATCAACCTGGTCAGCCAATGGTTTCTGGTTCAGTCGGCAACCTAGTCGACTGACTATTGAACTCACGCACCTGGTTCGGATTCGTGAAATTTGGGCCTGATGCACACCTCGGACTCAGCTAGCTAGCACCAGTGCTGCGACTCTGTTCAACACATTGCACCTATTTGGAGTGTGCAAACAGCACAGAGTTAGGCTATTCACAGGCTAGGAGAAAATCCCTCAAGTCTCTGTACCTCAGTCAGGGCCTACAACTCAGACTACAGTTCAGATGCCTGCAGGACAATCCGGTACAAGTACAGTTGTTACGAGTCAACCTCAGTTTACTTATCAACCGTACCAAGGACAGCCGCAATACGGTCCCTATGTTCAGAATCCGAGCTACCAGCCATACCCCGGTTATACTTATCAACAACCTCAGTATGGTCCGATTCATCCTGGTTATCCGGGAGGTTATACAATACCCAATGCTAATCCAATTCCTAGTTATCCTGGGTATCCGCCTCCTGGATCTGCTTTGGCTTCTCAAGGTTTTCGTGACCCTAACCGTCAGTTACCGTTCATCGCAACTTTGGATTTACCAGATCTGACGCGCCTTACTAATGATCCTATTTTCTATTATCAGAACTGGCCGTCAATGCCTCATAAGTTGCCCAGTGACATACCAAAATTTGAAGGTAAGTCAGGAGAGGATCCATCAAATCATGTGATGACTTATCACCTTTGGTGTGCATCTAATTCTATTATTGATGATTCGATTCGCTTACGTCTTTTCCAAAGGACACTCATAGGTCTTGCAGCCAAATGGTACATTGAGTTGCCACGAGGCTCGTTTCACAATTTCAGTCAGTTAGCAACGTCTTTCTTAACTCATTTCCAGTTGCCTGTCCGATACGACAATGGCACAGAATTATTAACTTCACTAAAACAATCTACGTCCACGTATATTTCTGATCATATTCATGAGTGGCGACGTAGACGACGATTGGTGAAGGTTTATATTCCGGATCAAATTTTGGCAGAGTGGTTTGTAAAATCATTACTGCCTAAGATCACTGAAGATGTAGCTAAGGCTGGTGTTGTTACCGAAGAGCAAGTAATTGCTCAGGCTCAGTACCTAGACCTCGTTTATACGCAGTCAGGTACTTTACATGAAAAAATTCCTGATTTACCCAAACAAGGTCAAATTGCTGCTCCTCCTTCAGGGTCTCATGCCGCTGACGGTATGATTGGCACAGTTAGTTCCAAAAGTAAGAAGAAATCTTCAAAGAATTCTTCTCCAATCATAACTTTACCTGATTCCCCGAAGGGAGAATCCTCTCAAGAAGTTTCTGCCGATATTCATGTCGTTGAAACATCTACGGCAAAATCAAAAACCGATGGTAAAAAGAAAGGGAGGAATAAAAACAAGAAAAATTCAAAAGAGAAAACAGATAGAGAAGAATCCAATGATGAGAAACGTAAACCTCGTTATCCTTGCTTCATTTGTGAACAAGATCACTTCACGAAAGAATGCCCATATCGAGAAGAGGTTACGAAACTCATTAAAGGATCGCAACAACCTGCTGTCTTGAAGGATCCTTTTCCATTTCAAGACAGTAAGATGATTGGTTCTTCCTCGACCACTTTAGAAGAGCCTATTATGATGATGTCTCATATAAGGGTTGCGACGCGATCGCAAGATTATGGTTCTAAGAATCCCAATTATGGCAAAGAAGGAGAGTCTTCCAATGCCAACGCATCAAATACAACTCCTCCTGTTTCCGGTCCGCTACAGATCGAGAAACAAAATCCAGACTTGATAATCAAGCCGCCTGCTAAAGGTGTTCTTCGTAAATCATCTTTCAATCCACATGCGAGAGCTGCTCAGAATTACAACATTGTTGAAGATTTAGCTATTTCTCCTTCAGCAATGTCGGCTTTGGAAGTGCTGCAGTCGTGTCCAGCATAGCGTAAGTTGTTATTGTCTGCCATAGGAGCTGTTGATGTTAATGATTCTAACCTTATAATCTTCGATTTAGAACCTAGTACACCACGTCTTCCTCATCAAATGGATTTCCAGATTCCAGTGTTAGTCAAAAACAGGCCTATTTTTCGGACTGTGATTGATGAGGGAGCTTCAACGTGTATTATGTCGCTTCATTGTTGGAAATCTCTTGGTTCTCCTACACTTAACCAATCTCCGACAATTCTAAAAGCTTTTGATGGTCGAGGTTTTCAACCTTATGGTATTTTGCAGGATTTACCCATAGGGGTTGAAGGGAAAATTGTTAATCTAGATGTGGAGGTGGTTGATGCCCCTCTAGATTACAACCTTCTATAGGGTCGTAGTTGGTCTTATGCTATGACTGCTGTTGTCTCTTCGGTCTTTCGACTTATAAAATTTCCATATCAAGGAAGGATCGTGACAATAGATCAGTTAACTTATTTTTCGTCAGACCCAGCCTCTACAGAAACAATCCAGCATGTTGGTAAAACGACTATCCCTTATAAGGATGTTGGAGTAGGATTGGTTAAAGATTCTGGTTTGCTAGGAACTTTTTCCTTTCCTCCTCCTAACGTATCGTCTTCTACAGCAACTATTCATATGATTTCGTCAGACACAGTTTTGACTGATGATCCTTGGATACTACCTTCGGAATCCGAGATTGACTCATTTGATGGCGCGATGCCTTTGAGTCCATTTGAAATTGCGTACCAGACTGTACAGTTTTTTTCCAACACCTTTTCAACTGAAATTGATCCAATGAATGGGATCCCAGAGGAATCGCTTTCTATTTTTAGTTCAGACGCAACGACATTTCCTGAAATTGTTCATACGGATGAGCAAATTCGTGAGTTTTTGTCTGTTGATGATTTACCATGGGAAGATCTCCATCATAGGTCTTCATTCTTACCTAAATTATATCATTTTGAAAATGATTTCGCTTCAATCTTTACTGCTGAATATGCCAAGGAACCTCAGAATCCATTGAAAAATCCTGATTCTGAGTTAAATTTAGAAAATATATCTAGAACGGTTCCAATTGACATTTCAGTAAAACCTGGAATAATTGAAAACATTCATATAGGTGCTTGTTGTTCAGACGAAGAAATTCAGATTTATAAAGCCCTATTTCAAGAATTTCGTGACGTGTTTGCCTGGTCTTACGAAGAAATGCCAGGAATTGATCCATCGATCGTAGTACATGAAATTAAGACTTACCCGGATGCTAAACCTGTTCGTCAACGATTACGTCAAATACATCCTAGAAAAGCTGCTGCTATAAAATCTGAAGTTGAAAAATTACTTCGAGCAGGATTCATTTATCCAATTCCTTTAACGGATTGGGTATCGAATATTGTTCCTGTGACTAAAAAACAAGGCACAATAAGAGTATGTATCGATTATAGGGATATTAATCGAGCGTGTCCAAACGACAATTATCCAACTCCCTATATCGATCAGATAATCGACGATTGTGCTGGGAGTGAACTATTCTCCTTTATGGATGGTTTTTCCGGCTACAATCAAATAAACATACTCCCTGCAGATCAACCTAAAAGAGCTTTCATTTGTCCATGGGGAACATTTGCCTATTGTAAACTACCTTTTGGACTTAAGAACGCTGGAGCAACTTTTCAACGGGCCATGTCTTATGCGTTTCATGACATTAAGCACATTGTTCAACCATATCTTGATGATTTACCTGCTCATTCATCACGTAGGGCTGATCATCCCACTCATTTACGAGCAATTTTTATGAGATGTCGGCATTATCGGATAAGGTTGAATCCGCATAAATGTGTTTTCTGCGTAGAATCGGGTCGTTTACTGGGATTTGTTGTCTCAAAATCAGGCATTCGTGTTGATCCTTCGAAGGTCGAAGCTATTGTCAAATTGCCTCCTCCTTCGACATTGCGCCAACTCCAGAGTTTGCAGGGGAAAGCAAACTTTTTACGTAGATTTATTCAGAACTATGCCGAGCTTGCAAAGGGTTTTACCCGGTTGTTGAAACAAGACATTCCGTTCTTTTGGGACGAGGTCGCTGATCGATCTTTTGATGCACTTAAACACGCGTTGACCCATGCACCGTTATTGCATCCTCCCAACTACAACCAAGATTACATTATGTATCTCGCTGCTTCTCATTCCACTATTGGGATGGTATTAGTTCAGGAAGATGAATCTCACAACGAACATGTGATTTATTATCTTAGTCGAAATTTGAATCCGACTGAAATCAAATACACACATGTGGAGAAATTGGCCTTGGCAGCTGTTCAAGCTGTCCAACGTTTTCGACATTACATATTGTTACGTAAAACCACAATAATTTCTGATTGCAACCCTAT
Source organism: Pinus albicaulis (assembly GCA_034641835.2). NCBI lineage: Eukaryota > Viridiplantae > Streptophyta > Pinopsida > Pinales > Pinaceae > Pinus > Pinus albicaulis. Next base: position 305,995,345 of record CM076571.1, read on the forward strand.
GATGTATATTTTGACCAGACAATTGCTAGGGGGCAAATATTCTAAATGGATAGTTATCCTACAAGAATTTGACTTGGAATTTGAAAAATCAAAGGCAAAGAAATCTTTGGTTTTTGCGGAACTAATGTGTGATTTCCCCTCTACTGATATTGAAACAGTGGCAGAAGAGTCCATTGTGGACGAATCTTTGTTTCTTATCAGTACGCTTGATCCATGGTATGGGGATATTATTGTATATCTCCAAACCCAATCTTTTCGGCCTAAAATTTCACGAACTCAACGACGGAAAATACGCTTCCAATCCCAACAATATAACATCATTGGTGATACTCTTTATCGACGAGGAGCGGATTCTGTTTTCCGACGTTGTTTAACTCATGAAAAAGCTGAAAAGGTACTCAATGACTGTCATTCTGGAGCATGTGGCAGTCATATGTCTGGGTATGCCACTGCCCAAAAGATATTGCGTGCAGGTTATTTCTGGCCAACATTATTTAAAGATTGCATTTATGCGGTTCGGAAATGCCACAACTGTCAAATTTTTTATAGGAAAATGCGCGCGCCACCCGCTCCTCTTCACCCTATAATTACTGTTGGTCCATTTGCAAAATGGGGTATCGATTTTATCACATGTAACCCTCACTCGGCCGGGGGGCATGCCTATATTATTCTCGCTGTAGATTATTTTACGAAATGGGCCGAGGCGATGCCTACATATTCAGCTGACGGCAAGAATGCTGCAACATTCGTGTTCAATCACATAATTGCTAGGTTTGGTGTTCCTCAAGCTATTATTACAGATCATGGAAGTCATTTTCGGAACATCATGATGACCGAATTAACAGAACAACTTGGCCTACGCCACGATAATTCCACTCCGTACTATCCACAAGCAAATGGCCTGGTTGAAGCTATTAATAAAGTTTTAGTCACCATGATTAAACGAATCATTGGTATTCACAAGACGAATTGGCATTCCATGTTATTTTCAGTGCTTTGGGCATATCGAACCTCAGTCAAAACATCAATGGGTTTCACTCCTTTTCAACTAGTTTACGGTTTAGAAGCTGTGCTACCAATTGAATGCGAAATACCGTCATTAAAATTAGCCATAGAATTACTTCCAGCTACGTCTGAAGAGGAAAAACGTTTCTTGTACTTGGCCCAATTAGATGAGAATCGGCGAAGTGCTGCAATAGCAAACAAGGCTCATGTTAAAAGGATAAAAGCTCAGTATGATAGAAATGTGACCCCTCGAAATTTTTCAGAAGGAGACCTAGTTTTACTTTATGATCAAGCTAACGACAAGCTAGGAGCTGGAAAATTCGTGCCTATGTGGAATGGTCCTTACATTGTGAAACGAAAGTTAGCAAAAGGGGCCTATGAGTTAGTAGATTTTGATGGTGTCCCTTTAGATAAACCCAGAAATGGGCTTTATCTAAAGAGATATTACGCTTAAACAAGGTGTGGAGATTTTTTGTTAGTTTTTAGATTTCTTTACTGCTGGTGTGTTTTAGATTAAAAAGTGTGCCTAGTTTAGAAGTGTTTTTTTCACTATGACTGCTTATCTGAGTTTTACTCTTGATATTGCAGATGTCGACGTCTCTTCAAACCTACATTGGTTTTGCTGATGGTGCTTGTCGTAGTACACGGAACATTTCTTCCGCAGCTTGGGTTATCTATTCACCCTCTGACGAGTTAGTATCCATGCATGGGGTAAGCCTGGGTCAAACAACAAATAACATTGCCGAGTATAGTGCAGTGATTGAGTTATTATCTGAGTCCATATCTTTTGGAATTCGGAGTTTGATTGTAAGGTTGGATTCTGAACTTGTTGTATTACATCTTAACAGGGTTTATACCATTAGAAATCCGGTGTTATTACGGTTATTTTTGAGAGTTCGTCTCTTGGAACGTGAGTTTGATTACATTGAATATCAGCATATTCCAAGACGTTTAAATACATTAGCAGATTCAATTGCTTCTAGTATGATAAATAGACATTTGCAATAATTAAAAGCAGTAAAACAAAAAACATTCATTCATGTACGCAGATAGTCGTCAAAATAGTGATATATATCATAGGAGCGTGTTCAAAAAATATACATCGTCTTCGATCATAGGTTGGAAACACCTTATGATCGGCAAAAATGGTAACACAAAAGTACAAAAATGAGTCTACATGATCATCTCATCACTGATGATGATCTCGATAGGAAACAACTGCTCGAGCCACCCTGCATAGGAACCTCCTGAAAGGTCCTGGGACTCCAATCACATATCTTTGAAGCCTGAGGGGGATATCATCTATGCTCGTCTCTGGTATATCTAGAGTCAAGTGCTCTAGATGATGTTCCAAATCAGTCAAAATTTCTACTGATTGGCCTGCTGGGGCTGGTGCAGGCGCAACTGGTTGCCTCCTCTCAAAAGGTTGGAGATGAGCTGGACGTTGTGGACCCACATCTGTATTTGAAAAACTTTTGGTTATTAGTTTTCTAAGACGATAAAAAATTAAAAAAAATTTAGAACTTAGCAGAACGTTGAAAAATGTTTTACCTGAATCGTCCCACTGTTCCCCTGCAGGGAGAGACATCTCTCTATCTCCGCGGAAATCTATCCCTGCATATGGAAAATCTTCTATCATGAAAATTTGGCGATCCAGCCAATGAAAATATGAAGCAGGGAATCGTACAATCTCAGTGCCCTCGATAGCATGACGAGCCATCAGCGCGGACCAGCGAACCATTCTTGGTTCTCGAAGACGACCGGCATCAACTGAAATACTCTGTGGAGCTAACTGAGGAATCCTCTCCAAAGCAAAAGAAACAACAATGGAACCATATCCAAAGTTTTTTAGTTTCCCGGTTTTTTCTCTGGTAAGTTGGCCTTTTATATTTGCCAACACAGCTTCGCACCAGTTGAAGATGGTGCCACGAAAACAGTCCACAGCAATGCGCATTTGGGAACCAGTAGCTACATGAAGCGCGGCACTCCCACATAGTTTGGTGACAGTGAATGCTATAACTTTCAGTTCAGGACGGATGATATGTTTTATGTCAATCCGTTTGTCCCGAGGATCTGCCTGATCATTGCAAAATTCGAGTTGAAGACTAGCGACAGTCTGGCCACCTGGCCTAGTCCCAAACAAAGATACATGTTCGCCCCTCTTGGACAAACCAGTCAAAAAGTATATATCCTCCAGCTCAATTTCGAGCCGGTGGCCACCAATGAAGAAACACCGGTCCTCCACATGCCATCTGTCTACCAACCATGTTAAGAGTTCCACTTGTGCCCTCATGCCAGAGATGGCCCAGAATTTGTATAAGCAGCATGCTTTTAATGCCCTTTGTGTGGGAAAATGGAGTATTGCAGCTTCATCCACTTCCTCATGTTCCCTTTCTCACCAAATAAGCATCTTGTTAATCCTGCAACACAAAATAAGGCATTTTAGAATGATTCCATTTGAAAATTTTTGGCAGAAATTTGAGAAAATTGTGCTTGAATTTTAACCGCGCGGGTACCGCACCCGCTCTTTGTAAACAGAGCGTAGCTCCGCACGCAAGGTGTGTGCCGGGTGCGGCACCCCCGATTTTTTCCCGTTCAGAAAAAATCGGGGTCCGCAGGCAACCTGTGTCCCGCCTGCGGACCCCGCGGGCGCATTTTTTGACCTATTTTTGCCCTAAAAATCAAACTAAAGCCTAAAAACGAATTTTAAACGGATGAAAAGCAAGATAAGGAGGTCGTGGATTACCTGGGGCTGACGATTTTCGATTCCAACGGTTGAATTTTCCAGAATCTTCACGGGAACTTTTTATCCAAAAGCTTTTTACTTTTCACTCTGCAACTGAACGGTAAAAATGAAATAGAAAAAGTCCTTTTTATAAGTTTTTTCTAATGAATGAATTGTAAATTTATTTATTTTTCACTTTAAAAGGGATATTTTTGAAAGCATTTTTATTTATCTTAAACAGGTATGTGTAATGTTTTGAGTTTTTGTGCAGAAACAGGATTTTTCAGGTGAAATAATCATTTTTCAACAAAGAGCATACTTTTATCACTTTTTCTGACTCTTTCAAAAATTTTACGAAAAAGCGAAACCTTGGAGTCCTCTTTAAGCCCTTTTCAGACTCTCTAAATATGAAAAGATTGCCGAGTACTTGACTATTCAAACTCGTTAAAGTAAATGAACAGTCGTCCCTTCAGTATAAGTTTACCCCTTTTACGGACTGAAATGGACTATTTACCAAAAAGGTATACGTTGACTAAATACGGTCAATAGAGTTCTCTCCCGTATTGTTTTATCCTTTTTCGGGCTCGAGAGACTAAATTTACGAAAAAGAACACCCATGGAGTTTTCTTAAGTTTTTCTTCTGACTCCCTAAAACTGAAAAACACCGAGTTTCTCCTATACTGGACTCGTTAAAACTTAACAATAAAGGACCTGTTTAATTTTCAACAGGAACGAACCACTCCTTCTTAGGGTTCGAATTTTAAACTAAGTTGGACTCACCCGAAGGGTGAGCTTATAACCAAGAAAATGTTATCCTCCTCAAGCTTGTCAAAAATAAAGAGGTACTTGCCAGAAATGGTGGGGGAAAAGAGAGAAAAATGAGCATGTTTGTTGTATTTTAAAATTATCCGAAAACTCAGTCGACCACTCTTGGACACGACACTTATATTCACCTGGGTTGGGAAATCCTTTGCCTAACAGTTAATCAAACCACATTGAAAATTTTCAGCCGGTTTCTGGGTATTAGCTTTGGGTCAATTGTCACCAAGCCATCTGCAGTGTCGTTATGTGTCCAAGAGAATAGTTCAAATAAAACCATTCATCTGCAAAATATCTGTCATCCATCATTGACCATCCCTGAGTCAGTCCTTGCCAACATATTTTCAAAACTTGATCTATGATTTCGTGTTGTGGGTTTACCTACGACAGATCACTTTCTATCGACATCAGCACACTATCTAGGAAGTTGATCCAGAAATCGTCAGTACCTTGAAATCTGCATGCCTCAATGGCAGGTTTCTCGCTTTCGACGACAGGTTACATCAATGACCTTCGATCGAATGACTCCGTGACATGTTCGACTTCAGCTCATTCATTCACATTTCATGGACCGTACTGAGTACTTTGAGAGCCATTGACATTACTGGTGGTTTCTCTCACACTTGTTAACAGTTCACATCATTGACTGGTAATCAAGTGGTTTCTACCATGTTCGACTTCAATACATTCATTCACATGGATAGAATCGTACTGGTTCGAGATATGGAAATCAAGACCCTGGATCTAGTTTCCACCATCCAGGCTGCGAGGAATTTTGTTGTCATCTATACAATAGACTTTTGATAAACAGATGGCTGCGTCCATACTGTGTCTACATATATTTGTACTATGATGTATTCAAAATCATTCCTGTATCAGAACGATTTCAGTTAGTTTATAGTTAGTTTTTATCTGAGTATGGGAATGCCTACCTCAGAGATGACATATACATGTATATATTTTGCATTGAATGTTTTTACAGGTACCGACTGGGGTGTCCACAGGATGATCTTTGAAATGATAAAGTACTGCACTCTTCATATATGACAGACTATAGCTTCATCTATTACAGACTTTGCACTTTAGGGGGCAATTTGTTACACCGAAAACTGTCACCTTGACATTCTGCTGACCGTATGAGCTCATTATTACTCATACTTCCTCCTTTTGCAAGTCTAATATACCAGCTCCTCATATCAAGCTTCAAAATCAGAAGAAAATCCTTAAAATCCCCTAAGAATTGGTATCTCACTTTCTCTATGCATTCCCTGCGGTCCCGCACCTAAATCTCAGCCTGCATGCGGAACCATACCGCATGTTCTTTGTGTAATGGGTGCGGACCTCTGTAAAACATAAAAAGGCGAGAAAATGAAGATTAAAAAGTGAATTCCAGGTGAATTCTAGAAGATTCTAGACGGGAATTTTCGGAATGGATACGCTTTGAAGCTGGTTCATGCATCCCTTTCTTAATGGAGCTAACCCCTTGATGTAATGAGCTTATCCCTTTGAAGGAGGATTCTATCCCTTCATATTTGGAACTAGAAACCTCCTCTCTTTCACTATAAAAAGAGGCCTTGGGTAGCCTCAAAGGGAGTTCAAGATTATGAGATTTGAAGTTAAATGCTGTTGAGATTTAGACTTGAGTAACTTAAGACTTTCTGTGAGGTTAAATCACTCATCCTCATTTGTCTTAGTTCAAAGAGTGCAATGCTTGTCAGAGTAAAGGAGATTCCCGCTTCAGACCCCGGAAGGACCTGCACAACATCAAGGCACAGGTTGTAAAGGTTTTCTATCTTTAAAGTTAATACAAATATACTCATTTCTCTCATTAAACTGTCAATTTGTGGTTTATTTCATAAATTCCTTGATCATTATGATAAGTATGATTTATGATAATGTTTATACAGGTGCTGCTTGATCTTTTTCCTTGTTTGTGATTGCAGATATAAGAAGGAAGTTCTTTCAGTGCACGGGAAGGACTTTAACAAAATCAAGTAAGCAAGCAAAGCGTTGGATATAAGGTAGGCCTTGCACCCGTAGAGTGTTTTTATAAATTGCATATGCTTAGAGAGAGATTAGTATAATTGGTTGTTTGTTGCTAGTTACCTTTTGTACTAGAGAGATCGGTCTTGTCCGCAAGACGGATTAATCTACACAACAGTGTTGCAATGGTGACTTACCATCATGGCTACGTGGTTGGTCCATTGTTTGTCTTTTCTCAAGTGTAGTTTCAGGTGCCAATACACCTCTGATGGTCTTGGGAGAAAAAAACATTCTCTTTCCCTTCTCATAGGTTTGAGTTATCTCAAACCTAGGTTTTTTTTAAATCTGAGCCTACCTTGGAGAAGAGCCAACCTCCTTTGGTTGCATTGATTTTGTGTTATGAACAATAGGTGGACTAATAGCAGGAGCTCATGCTACTTTATCCATGAAAACCTCCCATGTCATGTTGTTTGATAAGAGCTGATTCATAACAATAATCTTAACCAAACCATGTTGAAATAGATTGGGATGGGGATTTCTACCTTTTATTTTTACTTCTTCCACCATCTTGACCAAACTCCTAAATAGATAGTTTGACAAATTGAGAGATTTGGTAGCTGTGAAGTGCATTAGTGACCTAACATGGTATTGGTAAAGTCTTGAAAATATTCTCTCGCATGTAAAATACTTCATGATCAACTTCATTAATGGGGCATGTTATCACTCCCCACAACTTCCCAAGGTTGAGAGTGGGATTGAAGGAAGGTAACCACAAACCAACCTTTAGGTCAAGTAGCTAGCCCTACCAAGACCAGAGAGGGCTCTCTCAATGTCAATTTGCAGTAAATGAAATGACTAAATGATGCAGGGGCATTAGGCCCGAGACAAAATTTTGTATATAGATAGACATAGGGGGTCTTATATTTTCTTGCTCATGTAATTATTGAATAAATTGAGTGATTTTAGTTAAATTTAGAGAGAAAAATATTGTAACTGCCCCGAATCATTCGTGGGCATATGAAGAGATTCAGTTTCAGTTTTTTTAAGATTTAGCCTAAAGTCAGAAAATAGGGAATTTGAATAATTTTTAAGCTGTTAGAGAAATTGAGTCGATTCTGTGGTCTTTGTATAAAAATATGCCTGAAAGGCATAATAGAGATAGTCCTGCAGAGACCTGCACCGAGCTGCATAGTGTTAGAAAGCCGAAGAGGCCAAATAGGAGGATAGGAGGCGAATAACTTTGAAGATCTAGCCGAGGACCAGAAGACTGTAAAAAAATTCATTTATATAAGGAACCTGGTTAGTATTACATGTGCATTGATTGAATAAATTTCTGTGTATGAAGGTTTTGAATCTTTGTGACTAATTGTGTGAATAGAACTCTGTAATAGAGAGCCGAAATGAGGCTCTCCATTTGATGGATGAACCGATGTTAATAATGTCAATATTTTGTTTAAGGTTCAATGTGTATGGGGTTCTGTATGCCCCTGGTGGGTTAATGGTGATATTATGGTCGAGAATTGTGTGCATATTGAAGCTCTGTGTTAAAATTTGAAGCAGTGATTGCAAGTTTCTATGAATCGATCACAAAGTAATCGCTTTCTCAAATTTCCTCTATTATTGATTAACCTCTGTGTGGTGGACTTCAAGCTCAATAAGAATTTATATGCGAACGTGTGATAAGCTCTATTTCGAGGGTGAATGCCAAGGGTTTGATTCATAAAAAAATTCTGACGCGCGGAGGGTACATGTTGTATTGTTTGAATTGGGTGAAATAAGGTTTAGTGTAGATATACAAAGAAAACTCCATTTGATTGAAGCCGGATTGAGGGCCATTAAAATCTGTCATGAAGAATCGCTAGTCTGGTCGAGTTGAGAACACAGAGGTTTATCTAACTCTGTGTGAACAGTAGATGAAAGGCGAAACCATTGTTGTACTCTGTTGCCCAAAGAAAAGCGAAGCCTGTCGAAGAGTAACCTCTGTCCATTGAACATATAACATAGTTTTGTTACAAGTGGAACCTGGAGTAAGAAAAGGCGGAATCGGGAATTGAATGAATAGTAAAACTAGCATGTGGTAAACCAGTGGCATCATGTGATCAAAAGAGTGGAAAGTTTTTTTCATAAAAATAACGCGATATAGCCCATTGACTGACACGTAAGCCAAGGGCGATTTCACAAAACAACAAATGTCGTGTGATTTGTGAGCGTTAACGCTCGGAGACAAAACAAATGCGAAATCCACTTAGGTCCATTCGATCGACCTTTGGGGCGCGATGAACTGTCGACCTTCGGATGCATTCAACCTTTACTACAAGGTGAGAACCTATGGGACCCAGAACCGTAATATACATTGGCCTTCGGGTTTAAATAAGGATGTTGAATTATGTTAGTGCTGGTGTTTTAAATTAATGTTGCGAAGGTTCAACGGAAATTTCATACAAGTATGAATTAGAGGGAAGCTGGGCATAATGACTTGGGATTAGTGATTGCATATGAACCTTGGTTAATCAAGGTCGAGTGTTAGATTTGTAAATCTGCAATAGCATATTTTCTAACATGGTTTGACCATTAATTGAAAGAAAGAAAAAAAATCTTCCGCAAATGAGATTACTTTATTGGGTTATAATATGGCTATATTTATAATATTCAAATGCTAGTTCGAAGAAGAGTTAAAGTTCGAGGTTTTGGAATTGAAGCGCTCACATGGTTCAGTGCAACAATGAGTCTTGGGGTTAATTGTAAGGTCTGGCTTCGAATTAAGGCTGATTGATGTCTAATCAATTTGTTTTTATAAGACCTTTTAACAAGGGATTTTGTTGTGAAATAACCCTTGGGTATGCAGTTGAATGGTTTTAAAGAAACTTCCATAGTTAAAAGAGTTTTCCCAGATTGGAAAGTGGAATGAGCACTAAATTGAGTTCAGGTGTTTTCATGTGTAAGAAAGTTTGATTCAATATCTCAAATATTAGATTTGAGATACTGAAGATTTCAGATATATTTTATTTAGATTGCCAGTACAAAGAGTAGAATGTTGAACTTTGCAGATTGAGATGTGTAAGGAAAAAAAAACTTTGGGGACTGTGGGTTTTTACCCATCATAGTGGTATCAGAGCTTGGATTGAATTAGTTCTTTGAAAATTTTATTTTGAAATGCACATGTACTGAACAGTGAGAAATTTGGGTTTTAAATCTATTTAATAGAATTGCATATTTGATTGAGTATGCAGTGAAGGTCTCCAGATGTGCAGAATCTGGAATTGAAGACAAAAAGTCTTGAAGATTGTAGCAGATAGAGATGCAGTGCAGGTGAGAAAGAAGCAAGATCATTCAAGGATCTTGAGAGGTGAGTTGATGAGCCTTATTTGACTCTGGTTAAAAGATATTGTTTGCAGAATACAAGGTGCAAGAAATTGAGGATGAAATCTCAACAAAGAGAAGATCACAGCTTTGAAGTAGTGATTGAAGAGTCCAGAAAGGGATTCTGAGTGCAGAAAGAGTGTGGCAGAACCTAGAAGATTCCCAACTGAGGTTGGATGAAGGAAGAACAGAGGTTTTCTTGAGAAAATTTGCAGAGTGAAGCCTAGAGAGCATAAGAGAGTGCTCAGAAGGTTCCAGCAGATAGGGGACCAGTACTTGCCAAAAGTTGGATCCGGAGGAAGGGATTGGTGAGGTAAGTTGCAGCAAGAGGGCTTTCTGTTGCAGAGGCTTAGTGCATCTTGTGAGTGAAGAACTCCTGGAAGAGAGGATGGCCACTAACAGCCATAGCAGAGATTGCAGAGGTTCTGAGAGAGGCCACAACATAAGAGTGAGGGAAGATGCCAAAGAAAATGGCATGAGGAAGATACTCACTGATGAAGAGCATTGGAAAGAGTTAGCTGAGATCAGTAAGAATCTTGATGAACTGGAGAGGATGGTAGAGGAAAACCAAAGGGTTGGGTGGCTCATGAGGACTAAGATAAGGTGGCAGAGGCCACAAAGGAAGAAGGAATAAATGCTTAGAATGATTGAGTATTTGGAGAAGAACTTGGAGACTGAAGCTTCAAGTGAGACCAAAGGGTCAAGGAGCCTTACATCTGACATATTTTGTGTGTTTGCAGGAAATTCATGTGGAGATGAGAAAACTATTGATGTTTTCACTAAGAAGGAAAATGGAGCAGCTACATGTTTTGAAGATGTCCATGCACAGTTGGAGAAGGATTCTACTTTCCAAAATATGGGAAGCAGAGGATATTTAGTTTATGATGGTGGCCAAAAGCTGGAAGCTATACAGCTTGAAGAAATTGAAGAAGAGACCATTGAAAATCTCTAAAGTATATAGAATATTTGGAACAACAGGAAGAGTTGATGATTGATTCATCAAATAAGACCAGGAGGTCTTATGTCTTTACAACTGACAAGTTGTGTATGAATGCAGGTGTTAATGAAGGCAGTTCATATGATGGAACTGTGACAAATGAAGTTGACTGTTGCCAAGAAAGATATGATGAGTATCTTTCAGATGAAGATCAGATTGTGTTATTGCAGCAAAGGGAATTCATTAATTCCTTGCTTAATGAAAGAGATTTTTTCAATGGGGACAATGGAGTTATGTTTGATGATGATGAATTTGGCCTTAATGCTGATAATGAAAATTTTCTTTTGTTAAATGGCCAATTGAAGAATGATGGACATGTGACTAAATTTATTTCAGAGATAGAAGATCATAATTCTATTCTGATGAAGGCTGAGGAGATAGTGACAGCAGAAGATAGTGAATATTGTGAATGTTAAACACCATGTTAAGCACACACATGGTGTATGAGAAGAATAAACACACACACACAAGAGACTCAACACACAATGAAGGATAAGCGTGAGGCTTTCTTATTTTTCCATTATACGTTATGTACATTTATAGTACAATGGTGTGACCCTTGGTTTCATATTCCAAGGTCACTTGGACTCCATTTTGACTTTTCGCATTCCACACCTACCCATGTAGGATTAGGTGTTCCAACATCCCCCTTTAATCCGAAGGGTTATGTGTGAGTCCAAGAAGAGAGTTGTAATACAAATCTACAAAGTATGCATGGCAGCACTTGGGCTGAATCAACTCTCTGAAATGTTGGAAAAAAGAGGTGGTTTAAGGATGACCACCAACACTGGAATGCAAAACTTGTTGCAGTTCCCGGAACTCTTCCAAAATTGGCAAGAAGCTAAAGCTTCTGCTAGAGGAAGTGTCCCTCATAAAAAAAGGAGACCTTCAACCTAAAAGAAGGGAGGTCTACTACCTGTGATGGTTTTAGGATTACCAACAACTCTTGAATGCTTGAAGCATTTCCTGGAACTCAACCAAAGCTAGCAAGAAGCTGAAGGCTTCTACTAGAGGAAGTGTTCCTCATATATGAAAGGGAGACCTTCAACCTAAAAGAAGGGAGGTCTACTAACTGTGATGGTTTTAGGTTATCCACCAACCAAAGATGATGGTTTAAGGTTGTCCACCAACCAAAGGCATGCTCATGGGCATCTGTGTCTCTGGCTACATATCTGAATCTGGAATGACAAATTGTGGATCAGACTCACTTGAACTGCTGTGTCTCTGGCTACAACTCTGAACACTGAATGAGAGATTGTGGCTCAGGCCCGATTGATCTGATGTCGAAGCTTGTACATGACCACCATTTTCCCCCCTATCAGGGACAAGGTGAGATGATGGTGAAAACTCAACTCCAAGTTTGCTCAATATTCGTGAACATGTCCTGACATGCGACTTAAACATCTTCTTGGTTGTTGATGCCCATTGCCAAGAAGCGATCCATCCAAGATGAATCTTTGTTCTTGCAAGAGGCTTGTTTCTGAAGAATCTATCTGACGAATGGTTGTGCCGACCACAGTGCTTGCATGGATGAAGATCAAAACAGTGATCTTTCATATGGCCAACTCAATCACAGTGTTGGCATTTCACAATCTATTGTGGAAGTGGAGCATGATCTGGAACAGTTGCAAATGAACTGTCATATAGAAATATAGCACTCTGAAATATGATGGGCTTGGTGTAGTCTGGAATGTGAAAGGACACATCCTTGTCATATCCAAGACCAGTTCTGTGCTTGTTGTGGACAAGATCTTCCCAAGTTCTGATGATGGGCTTGAGAAGTGTAGGCTGAGCTGTTGCATCTGCATGTACATCTGCTCTAGTACAAGGAACTGAATGGGAATCAACTGGAACTTTGCTGATTGGCTGTTGATGGGAGTCTTTCACAATGTTCTGAATAGAAACAGGTTCAGAATGGTGACTCTTTTTCTAAAGTTCATCTTGCTGGAGCTGAGTTTCCAACTGCAAAAACTCAATCTTTTCTTATGCATCTTGCAAACAACTTTGAATATTACAAAGAGCATTCTTGCTCATTTTTACCATATCATCAACATTGGAATGAATGAGGTTATTCAAAAATTTTAATACCTCATTGATTTTATCCATTTCAACAACTTAGGCTCAAAAAATAAAGGGTGTCAGCTTCAACCGAAAATGCACCCATTTACAATGTGATGCAACAAGAAATACAAATGACTCAAAAGAATTTCCAACTATGGAAATCTCAAACTACAAAATTTTTTGATTGCAACTATGAAGAAGCAATACAATGTCAGTTCAATACAATATGCAGCAAAAATGTGCAGCAAAACACTTGTGCAAGAGGCCTTTAAGACAACTAAATTTTCTTCTTCAAGGAGCTGTTTGACACCAAAAACAACTCGTCTTCACAGGTAAAACTCTTGCTAAAAATCACCCTTCTGCCAATGCCACAAATCACAACATGTAAAACTTCTCTTTTCACTATGTATTCAATCCATCTACTCACATGTCATTTCCTCTTTTTCTGCTGTTCATTTTCTCTCTCTGCTCTTCCTCTCTCTCTCTACTGCATTTTTTTTTTCATTAATTAAAAATGGAAATTAATTAAGAATGGAGAGAATTTAAAAGGGAGGGAAATTTATTGGAAGGGGAGGGGGGGTATTGTATTGGGGGGGGGGGGTGTGGTTTATCTTAAAATAAATTTTAAAAAGGCTGACTTAAAAAAAAAATTAAAAGGCTGGGAAAATCGTTGGGAAGGCCGAATGGCGATGGGGGAGGGAGTGAGTTGAGAGTTGGGGAATGGGATGTGAGGGGGTGCGTAAGGAATAGGGCCGAGAGATATGTGAGGGGGCCAAGAGATATGCATAGGGGCCAAGTTAGGTTGACTGTTGTAGCGAGTAGGGGGATGGACAGGCGTTCGACGCAGAGGGTAGGGGACGATGCTGAAATGAGCAGCTGTGTGAGTGGGTAAGGTGTAGTTAACAGTGAGGGGGAAGGGTCGACATGAGGTAGCAGCGAGCAACGGGAGTTGCAAGCCGTGAGGGTGGAAGCGTGAGGTGAGGAGCCCACGTTGTGAGGAGAGGGGGGTATGGTTTACGCAGAGGGTGAGGGCGTAGAGTTAGGGAGCTCATTGAGGGAGTTAGGGGTGAGCATTGAGGGAGCTCGGGGTTTTAGGAGCTGTAGGGGAGGGAGTAAGCAGAGTGTGATGCCATGGTTTGCATGTGGGAGATGCGTTGAAAGATGTAAGGATAAGGGTTCGAAGTGTTGTGTGCGTAGGGAGCGTAGTGGGTGTGAGAGGGGACTGTTATGTGTTGAGCAGAGAGTGTAGGGTTGGAGGTGGGCCGAAAGGCCATGGGTTGCAAAAAAAGTATATATATATATATATATATTTTTTTTTTTAATGTTAAAAAGGCAGAGTAGAGTAGAGCAGAAATTTCACAAATGTGGCAGGAAAGAGAGAGTAATTTTTTTTTTCCAGCAGCAGAATATTGGATAAATGCAGAATTAGAAATTTGCAGAAAACTCATAAATATTTCAGTGAAAACTTAGAAATCTTTCCAGTAGCCCAGCAGCAAGAAAATGGACTTTAAAAATGCAGAATTCTTCCCGAAAATTTCAGCAGAAAACCCAGAAATTTACAGAAATTTTTCAATAAAAAACTCAGAAATTTTACTTGAAAACCCAAAAATTTTCTTCAAAACCCCACTTTGAACAGTATTCCAACAGCTCTTCAAAATGCAGAATTTAAAAGACAAAAATTGCAGGAAGAATAAGCGGTGAGAAAACCTTCAGATGCACAAGGTTGTGATTCTCCAAACCAATTTCTGAATGCTTCCAAGGATTTTGAATGTTTCTCCTTCTCAAAACCAATGTTGCTCTTCTTCAAAACAAATTTCTAAATGCTGCCAATTTCTGAATGCGGCAAAATGTTCGCTACAGAAACTCTGAGTGCTTCAAAAATGCCAAGAATTTTTGCAGATATGCACAGGCCATAAACACAAATGGCTCACTCAAGGTTGAGCTGGATATGGACGTATAAGATCTAATACCATGTTAAACATATGAGAAGAATAAACACACACACACAAGAGACTCAACACACAATGAAGGATAAGCGTGAGGCTTTCTTATTTTTTTTATTATACATGATGTACATTTATAGTACAATGGTGTGACCCTTGGTTTCATATTCCATGGTCACTTGGACTCCATGTGACTTTACGCATTCCACACCTACCCATGTAGGATTAGGTGTTCCAACAGTGAAGATGTTTTCTCAGATGGAATTCCAAGATTGTGGCATGAATTAAGTGTTCTGGAGCAGAGGACAGAACCACAGAGAGAAGGTGTTCAGATGGTAAAGGCAGAGGTGATTGAAGATGAGAGAGTTCATTTTTATGAACTAGAGCAGAGAGACATCCTTGAAGAGGATGATGCAGAGAAGAGACTAATTGACAGTCTCAAAAATTGTTTGAAGAATTGGAATCAGCATATTGATGTGCTGATGGAGACGGAGAGAAATTTGGGACAGCATACTGAATTGCTGGCCGAGCAGAGAAAGGCACTGAGGCCTTGCGAATTTTATTTTGACAATTTTTTGGTGAGTGCAGATCTTGTTGGTGATGGAGATAAATTGACAGCATTGGGCAGTCAATTGAAAGAGGAGAAGAATTATGTGGAAGATTTTAAACCATGTAATGGAGAAGTTGAACTGCTGGAGAGCATGCTGGATCAGCAGGACCCTATGCAAGAGAGGAACCCTCAATTTCAGAATTGGGGATTGCAGAATGAAGATGAGAAGCTGAAGAATGAAGATGAGACAGTCATGTCTCATATGCAGGAATTTGTTGATGTTGGTAGCAGAGAAGAATTGGTGATTGAATCATCAATTAAGACCATTGGGTCTTTTGAATTAAAATTTGACAAATTGGTTGTGTTGACAGGCATGGCAGATAATAATCCATCTTTTGGATTTGTTTTGAAGGATGATGAATTGTTGCAGAAGGAGAAAGGTGAAGCTATCATGCCTCCTGAAAATGAACTTGTTATTTCTGCAGGTGATAAGGAAAATTTGGCTTGTTTGAATAGCCAAGAGAAGATTGGAGAGAAGGCTGGATGGCAGACTTTTGGGGCTACTATAGTAATATAAAATCAGAGTTTTTATCTAATGAAACATGAAAATGCAGTTTTTGAAGAACTTGGTTTGGTTAGCAGAACCAAGCAAGAAAAAGGAAGGCAATTGCTGAGGATTGCCCAGGAAGAAGAAGAATAACATGCTGAGTTAAAATTATAGCATGTTGACAATGACAGACAAGCACACAATGAATGGATGAAATGGTTGCAGAGAACATCTAGAAAGGAGTGTGAATTAGTAGAACAGCAGCTTGGAGTGTTGCTGGAGAAAATTTTGAAGCAACAAGCTAAAGTGTTGCTAGAAGAGGAGAAAGAAACTCAAAGATTTCATAACTTTGATGTTTGTTTTATGACTGCAGGAACTGATGAAAGAGGGACTAAAGGATGCTTAGTCCAAAAGAAGAGAAGAGATGATGACAGTGACTGACAAATTAAATACCATTCTGAAGAATTGTTGAAGCCGGAAAATGTAGAAATTGTCATGAGTGACAATCAAGAAAATTTTTACTGTTGCGAAGAGCAAGAGGGTATGGATGATTGGGTGGCAAATAGGGCAGCAGTAAAAAATGAACAAATAAAAGTTCAGCAAGCAAGAGCTCATCAAATAAAATCTAGAGCTACAACAAGATATCAACAATTGACAACAAGAGCAAGGACTGAGCAAGCTAGGACAGCACCAAGAAAACAAAGAAGCAGCAGCAAAAGAAAAATAGAAGGAGGATGTAAAAGTGTAGCCAGTGGAAAGCTACAACACAAATTCTGGAAGCCAGGAGGAATGAAAAAGAAGAACACTGCAACAGATAACCAGTTGTAGAACAAAGTGTGGGATCCAGGCAGACCAAGATGAAAGCACATGATTAGGAGATCATGAACCATTTTAACCTGGGGAGTCTGATGCAAGGGCATTAGGCCTGAGACAAAAAAATTTATATAGATAGACATAGGGGGTATTATATTTTCTTTCTCATGTAATTATTGAATAAATTGAGTGATTTTAGTTACATGTAGAGAGAAAAATATTGTAACTGCCCCGAATCATTCGTGGGCATATGAAGGGATTCATTTTCTATTTTTTTAGGATTTAGTCTAAAGTCAGAAAATAGGGAATTTGAAGATTTTTTGAGTTGTTAGAGAAATTGAGTCGATTTTGTGGTCTTTGTATAAAAATAGGCCTAGAAGGCATAATAGAGACAGTCCTGCGGAGACCTGCACTGAGCTGCATAGTGTTAGAGAGCCGGAGAGGCCGAATATGAGGATAGGAGGCCAATAACTTTGAAGATCTGGTCGAGAACCAGAAGACTGTAAGAAATTTCATTTATATAAGGAGCTTGGTTAGTATTACATGTGCATTTATTGAATAAATTTATGTGTGTGAAGGTTTTGAATCTCTGTGACTAATTGTGTGAATAGAACTCTGTAATAGAGAGCCGAAATGAGGATCTGCATTTGATGGATGAACCGATGTTAATAACGTCGATTTTGTGTTTAAGGTTGAATGCATATGGGGTCTTGTATGCCCCTGGTGGGTTAATGGTGATATTATGGTCAAGAATTGTGTGCATATTGAAGCCTCGTGTTAAAATTTGAAGCAATGATTGCAAGTTTCTGTGAATTGATCACAGAGTGATCTCTTTCTCAAATTTCCTCTATTATTGATTAACCTTTGTGTTGTGGACTTCGAGCTCAATAAGAATTTATATGTGAACACGTGATAAGCTCTGTTTGGAGGGTAAATGCCAAGGGTTTGATTCATAAAACAATTCTGACTCGCGGAGGGTACATGTTGTATTGTTTGAATTGGGTGAAATAAGGTTAAGTGTAGATATACAAAGAAGCCTCCATTTGATTGAAGCTGGATTGAGGGCCATTAAACTCTATCGTGAAGAAGCGTTGGTCCAGTCGAGTTGAGAACACAGAGGTTTATCTAACTCTATGTGAACGGTAGATGAAAGGCGAAACCATTGTTGTACTCTGTTGCCCAAGGAAAAGCGAAGCCTGTTGAAGAGTAACGTCTGTCCATTGACAATATAACACAGTTTTGTTACAAGAGGAACCTGGAGTAAGAAAAGGCGGAATCAGGAGTTGAATGAACAGTAAAACCAGCGTGTGGTAAACTAGTGGCATCACGTGATCAAAAGAGTGGAAAGTTTTTTTCATAAAAATAACGTGATATTTCCCATTGACTGACACGTAAGCCAATGGCGGTTTCACAAAACAATGAATGTCGTGTGATTTGTGAGCTTTAATGCTCGGAGACAAAATAAATGCGAAATCCACTTAGGTCCATTCGATCGACCTTTGGGGCACGATGAACTGTCGACCTTCGGATGCATTTGACCGTCATTGCAAGGTGAGAACCTATGGGACCCAGAACCGTAATATACATTGGCCTTCGGGTTTAAATAAGGATTTTAAATTATGTTAGTGCTGGTGTTTTAAATTAATGTTGCGAAGGTTCAATGAAAAGTTCATACAAGTATGAATTAGAGGGAAGCTGGGCGTATTGACTTGGGATTAGTGATTGCATATGAACCTTGGTTAATCAAGGTCGAGTGTTGGATTTGTAAATCCACAATAGCATATTTTCTAACGTGGTTTGACCATTAATTGAAATAAAGAATAAAAAGATTCCGCAAGTGAGATTACTTTATTGGGTTATAATATGGCTATATTTATAATATTCGAATTCTAGTTCGAAGAAAAGTTAAAGCTCGAGGTTTTGGAATTGAAGCGCTTGCATGGTTCGGTGTGACGATGAGTCTTGGGGTTAATTGTAAGGTTTGGCATCGAATTAAGGTTGATTGATGTCTAATCAATTTGTTTTTATAAGACCTTTGAACAAGGGATTTCGTTGTGAAATAACCCTTGGGTATGCAGGTGAATGGTTTTAAAGAAACTTCTGTAGTTAAAAGAGTTTTCCCAGATTGGAAAGTGGATTGAGAACTAAATTGAGTGCAGGTGTTTTCATGTGTAAGAAAGTTTGACTCAATATCTCAAATCTCATATTTTAGATATTGAATATTTCAGATATATTTTATTTAGATTGCCAGTACAAAGAGTAGAATGTTGAACTTTGCAGATTGAGATGTGTAAGGAAAAAAAAAACTTTGGGGACTGTGGGTTTTTACCCATCACTAAATATCTAATGACCTTAGGCTAGGTATATAAGCTCAGTGAATAAGGTTTTTGTTTGCTATTTTTATGTTGGATAGGAATATCAGTAAGGAGACTAAGTCTAGGGTTTGAGGTCTGAATTCAAGATCAATCTGCAGAGAATATGGAAGAGGCCAAGTAGGTAGCTTGAAAGCATGTCTAGTTTTTCATTGTGTATATGATGAAATGATGGAAAATCTTAATGAGCGTTGAGGTGAATTCATTATTTTAGAAGAACATAACATATAATGTAAATCTTGTAAAAACAGGGCATGAAAAAGCATGTTTTCTTCTTATAAATTGACAAGGTAAACACATAGAAGCACATATATGAATGATGAAAGAATATCATTGAACATGATAAGATAAATATACAATGAAATTACAAATTCTCCAAGGCATACCATGGGATTCTCAACACAGATTCTGCAATATTTTCTTTGATTTCATTCCAAAAGGCTTGTACAATGGCTCCACTGCAAAAGACAACTATCCCACCCCAACTATCCAACCCAAGAAAAGACTAAATAGGGTCTTCTTCTATAAAATATGCACACTCACAGCTCATCAGGTCGAAATCCCACCGACAGTTCATCATAAATACATGAAATAAGCCACTTCCTATAATTTAGAGAGGTTAGAAACCATTCCCCCAAATTCATCTATAGACTAAGAGTGTATGTCCCCCACATTAAATTACAAGTCTCCTCATGATAAGAGGTAAAAACCAACTCAATTACTCCAATTCTAGTTAAAATGACATAAACACTTCGAAATTTTGAATTTTTCTAGGCTTCACAATTGTGTTGAGGAATCCTATGTAGATGTGTAATGCTTCAGACTTTTTACAGATGTGTAACACTATTTTGCAACTGCTTTTGAGTGATTTTTAGGATTCCAAATCCAATTATGAAAGATAGGTCAACTATCCTTGTGTGTCTAGTTTCCATAACATCTTGAATTTTGAAAAATTACCAATGGGAAGGCCTCCAAAAGTTTATTCTCCCAAGGTTACTCCAAATTCGTAATAGACTGTCAAAAATACTGGCAAAAGCATAGAAAACTGGTGGGTTTTTTTGGGTTTTTCCTCCAAACTATAGCTTGTCATAAAAAAAGGGTTCATGATCTATGATGTACTCATCAAAATTCATCCAACCATGTAAACTATTCATCATTTGGATTCCCTAGTAACAATCGTAACAACTTGGTGCTACGCATCTGTGAAGGCTAAATTTCTAGTTTAGTGCAAAAATCACTAAAAATACCAAAATTGCTCAAAAATTCTCCAAATTTATTTTGTGTCACATGTGGATGATGTGCTAAAAAACAAATGAAGCTTCAGCCAAAAAATATAAACCATTCTTCTCTTTGAGCTTCTTTTTCACTTGTTTAAGCCTGATTTATGAAATTTTGTTCCTGGTACAATAATGATTGGCCATATGCCTCTGGAGGTTATTTTCTATTTTGGCTCTTTTAACCCTTCCTAACCAGATTTATTTGTCTTAATTGAACTCCGTAGTTATTATCTCATTAGAGAAAAATTGTTCTGGTGGATGATCTGAGTGTCTTCTAGATACAACACCCTCTTAAGGCCTCTTGCCTTTGGCCTTTTTGGTTGTGTTTCAATATCCATGTCCTGCATTTGATAAATGTCTATTACTCGCTTCCCTTTACCCTTTTTTGTATCTAGGTCCGCCTTAGGTTTGTCTTGGAGGAGAAATTTTACCTTTAGCTAAAATTTCTCTTGTTGTAGGAATGTAATTTGAGATTCTACAATGGAGAAAATCTTCCTCAATTCTAATATTTCCTCATCTTTCTCCCTATTGATCTCCTCATTTGCTTTGATTTCAACCTACTCTGCCACCTCGACATCTAGGGGCATCAATTCATCATGTTGGTGCAATGGTGATTCAGTCTGAAGCATGAGTGGATACTCTTCTATTTCACTTTGCTCAGTTATAGTGTCAAGTGTAGGCACACTTTTGATGGATTTGAGAGCAAAGACCTGTCCCTTTCCCTTCTGATAAGTGTGAGAGAAATGAAAAACCTTATGAGCCTTCAAAATCTGAGTTTGAATTCTGGAAGAGTCAACTTCCATTGGATGTGGTGATATTGATGGTGATGTGTGCTATGCATGGCAGTAGGACTAGTGGTGGGTGCTGCTGCTACTTTTTCCATGAAGGTTTACCAAGTCATGTTGATGGTTGAAAGATGATGTGAAACAATGAGTTCGATTAGACCATGGTGAAAAATACTTGGGTGATGATATTTGTTTCTACTTTGAACATTCTTAGTCATTATAAGAAAACTTTTGTACAAGTAATATGGAAAGTCAAGTGGTTTAGTAGAGGTAAAATGCATTAATAATCTGATATGGTACCTGTAAAACCTACAGAATATCCCTTCACAGGTGAAATATTTCATAATTAACCTCATCAAAGGAGCATATCGGTTAAGGAGTTTCCTGAAAGGAAAGATATACTCAAGATTCTCTCTAGCATGAGGTTTGAAGAACAATTTGTAATCTTCAAGATCTATATCCATTCCTTTAAACCACTTTTTTCCATGACTACGTATACTTGTTGTTGAATAAATCACATATGTTGATAAATTGAACTCTACACCTACAATGATGGCCTTTCCCATGTTGAAACTCATAGAAAATAAGCTAGTCAATTGGAGATGAAAGCCTTTTTCTATGATTTTCTCATAGAATCTCAAACATCCAGTCCTCTCAAAGCATCCTTTTGCAAAAGGTGATTCATTAACTTCTTTCAAGGTGGAGGGCTCAAATATGATGTGGCACCCTCCTTTGTGGATTTTATTTTCAATTTCCATGATGTATATCAAAAGGATGAAACCCTGGGTGTTTAGATGAAGTAGGTTTGTGGACTGTGAATTCAGAAAAATAGAGGACAGGGATAGGGTAAGTTTGGATGATGATACGAAGGGTAAGGAGGGTATGAATGGTGGGGAATGATAGAATATGGTCTGAGAAAGGTGTAAGAGGGTATTATATGGTAGGGTTAGGATTTAGTTCACTGAAATCATCCACTGATAAACAAAAGTGAAAATTTAGTGGAAAAGGATGTAAGAAAACCAAAAATGTACTTGATACTTTGACTTGAGGAGAATATGAGGTGTTTACTTACAATTGTAGAAGCTATAGAAATTGATTGCAATGAAACTAGAGATTGGATGAATGATCTGGAACTAAAATACCAAAAATACAATATACTGAAAGATGCGTAACAGGCTCTCCTGGAAGCGTAGCAAGGATGGAAGATGAGTAACGAAGCACTTCTAGATGTGTAGCAAAGGTTCGCAGATGAGTAGTAGCGATCTCTGGATGAACTAGATGTCGGGATGAGAGTGGAGGAGAGTGCATGGGAAATTTAATAGTAAATGTGAGCTGGATATGGCGGGATGAGATGTGTGGCAATAGGGGAGTGGAGGGAAGCCCGAGAAAAAATGGTGGGAATGGAGGGTGGTTTTTACAGGTGTCAGAGGGGGGTCGGGGTGTAAAAGTTTTCGAGAGGGGGGTTGCGAAATGAGGAGAAGTTGACATGTCACGTGGGACTGTTGAGCATGAAACCACCTTTTCAGCCCCCCCCCCCTACCATTAAAGGTAGAATGGCGAAGGGGGGATGAAGAGGCTTTTAGATCGTTGATCTGTCAAAGTGATTGATCGAGTGGCTAGGAGGAGCTTGAGGTTTAACCACAATCACCAAAACTCCTTTTCATTTTGAAACCTTATGACTCGAGTGGAGAACTTTGGATAAAATGTATAATGCCTCCAAAATTTGGATAGAGACATAATGAAACAAAACCTTCGGCTATTAGCACATATTTATGATGTTTCTCAAACTTTGGATAAAATGCACTAGTAAGCCTATAATTAGGATGAAGACTTCGACATAAAATTGACTTATTTTTATCCTTTTGACATATTTTGGAAAAAAAGTTAACAATAAAACAAATTTGAAATAAGACAAAGTTTGTTAATTTATTCTCCTAACATGCTAACTCCCTTAAAAAGACTTATTTTATGAAAATGAAGCCTTGTTTACCCTCTTTGGTGACATTTTTGGACTTTTCAATGGCAAAACAAGGAGACCTAGATACATACTTAGATGAAGATGGAATGACTGACCTAAGACTCTAAATGAAAATGAGCGACATGACCTCTGAGATGATGATGGCCATGGATGGAATAAAGGGAGAAACATTTCTGACCTATACCATATGCAGTGATGAAAATTTATTTGAAAACATTTTTTGAAAAGACAAAATTTTTGACCTAGGACTACTAGCAAATAAACTAAAAGAGAATTTTTGATCACTAGACCTATTGACACTAACATTGACTCTAGCCAGGGATGGTAGCTCCTTCAGGAGGTGTCAAGAACACCGTAGATCAGATAGCCTTATGCATTGGGCGATGAAGTCAAAAACTGGAAAGTGAAAAACTTTGACAATCTTGAAATGATGAAATAAAACTAAAAATGACTTTGACTCAAAAAATTAACTTGACTGTGACTTAAAAACTTTTGAAACTTTTTTTTTTTTTGGAAAGAAAAAACATGAGCTGAATGTAGAAGTCTCATGGCCTTCACCTTGGGCTTCAAACTTCTGTAACAACTTCCCTATTCTTGGATAGAAAATAAAAATGATATGTATAATGAAAGTGAACCTGTTCTTCAATGATCATGTAAGGTAATGTTTGAGGCACCTACCATTGATTGGTCCTCCCAAAACTTCATGTCCTTCAAGATATTCTAATAAAAATGCCTTATAACCTCTGAATGTAGTAATATTATAAGGACCTTTCCATAGATTATCAAATTTTTCGTGCTTACCTTTGTCTTCATTTTGGGCATCCCAGCGAAGAACTACATCTCCTAGCTTAAAACCATCAGCTTTGGTCGTCTTATCATAAATCTTCTTGATTTTCTCTTGAAGTTTTGAAGTGTGACTGAAAACTTCATCTCTTGACTGTTGTAGATAAATCGTTTGGTTGATTCTTCGTTGGATATCATTTGGTTCATTGTCAATCTCTTGTAGAATTTGAATCATTGATACAGCTAAAGAAGTAGGGTACATTGTGTAAACACCATACAGAAGCTAGAAAGATGACATACTGATTGATCTCTTTCTACTAACTCTATCTACCCACAGAGCATTAGTGAGGTTTTTGTGCCAATTTCTCTTGTTCTCTTGCAAAATCTTCTTGATTATGTTCACTAAAGATTTATTTGATGATTCAACCAGCCTGCTACCTTGGGGATAATATGATGTAGAATGACCAAGCCTATTGTGATACTTATTAAAAAATTCAATCATTTTATTGGAATTAAAGTCTGTTGCATTTTCAGTAATGATTTTATATGGACAGCCAAAACAAGACAGAATATTGTTTTCTAAAAACTGAATAATGGCAGTATTAGTAGTTTTCCTTTTGGGGATGGCTTCTGTTGACACCTAATCCTAAGGGTTGGGTGAGATACTTAATATTGTATATAAAATTATATTAGGAAATAAGGAAGGCCAAGAGTCATTGGGAGATGAATCCCAATAGCCTCACCTCCATGTATAAA
Source organism: Pinus albicaulis (assembly GCA_034641835.2). Taxonomy (NCBI): domain Eukaryota; kingdom Viridiplantae; phylum Streptophyta; class Pinopsida; order Pinales; family Pinaceae; genus Pinus; species Pinus albicaulis. The sequence goes on from CM076571.1 coordinate 306,020,099, forward strand.
TACATGCACATTCTTCATCTAATACACATTTTGATTTGCGGAGTTACCTCCTGGTTTGACATGGTATCAGAGCTAGTCCAACTATTGGCATTTTTGCCTCTGGTGTAACTCCCTCATTTCTTATAACAGTCTTTTGTTTAGTCAATTTTATGTCTAGTTTTTTCTGCTCCATTAGATTGATGCCATTCTGAGTTTATATACTGCAATTCTGCATTTTTTTTAAACTATCTCTGCAATTTCTGCATAGTTTTGAATCATTTTTTTGCAGCTACTGAAGATTCTGTAATTCTGCAATTTTCAGTTCTTGCAATTCTGCAAGTTGTAGCTCCTAAAATTCTGCAGTGATTAGAATCCTACAATTCCAGATATTTTAAATGGCCTCTCGGCCTCCCCATCGCTCATATGTTCACTACTCTCTTATCGACTGCAGACACTCTCTATAATTTACTCTCCCTTACTCCCTCTCGACTTGTGCTCACACTCACAAATATCGCCCTCCCCAACCACCCAACTTCTCTCTGGAATTTTCTACACCTATCCCTCACCTCACGCGGCCCATCCTCGGCCCTCCCTACGCATTCAACCTACAAGCCTACGCTCCCCAACAGACACCCCGTACCCTGCTACGACTGTAACACCAATCCACCCACCCCCTTATCACTCCACACTCTGCATACTCCCTACACCTACCCCTCGCTACCCTCGTACCTGTCGCTCTCCCTAAACCCGCTACAATGACTCCCTAAGCTACCCTCCCCCTCACACAACCTCATCCCTATTCTGTGTATACTCCCCTGTTCTGTGTCCTCGCTACTCCCATGGCCTTTCGGCCCTCCCCCGCCCTCGCTACTCCCATGGCCTTTCAGCCCTCCCTACCCTCACTGTCTTTCCTATTCAATACCCTCCCCTTACAGCATTGTCTGTCCTATTCTGTACCACCCCCCCTCACTGCTGTGTATTTTTTACACTCTGCATTTTAATTACACAGACTCTTCCCATATAATACCGCCCCCCCTCCATATTATCACCTCCCCCACATAATTTTTTTTCCCAAACAAAAAAATATATATATAATTTTTTGTATTGCAGAATTGAGTATATTTCTACAATTGAGTATATTTTCTAGCAAAGTTTTTCCCCTTCAATTGAGAAATCTTCCAGCAAATTTTTTTTCCTCCTCAAAAGAAATTTTCTAGCAAAGTAATTATTTTTTCCTTCAGAAGAATGCATTCACTCATATCTATTGTAGGGGTGGTTCTCTCTGGCAAGGAGAACTATCTTGAATAGTCTCAGAAAATCAAGCACACTCTCATTTTTAAGGAGTTGTGGAAAGGAATCTGTGAAGGAAAAGAAGGAAATCCACCAGCAAAGCCCACTTCAGACAAGGAGCTCGCCATTTGGGAAAACAAGAACTGCAAGGCCTATGCCTTGATTGTAGCATCCATAAATGAAGAGGTGAATCACCATATTTCACCATTTTCAAATACTTATGAAGCCTTGAGCAAGCTAAAAGAACTCTATGACTCACATTCAGAACTAGAAATTGTTCAATTGATGATTAAGTTGTTCAGTCTTGAATTGAAGAATGATGATCCCCTTGCTTTAGCTTCAGAAGTAAGATCTATCATGCATGATATTGACAGCACCGGTGTAAAAATTGACATATCTCTAGCATATGTTAAGGCATTATATCCGACTTAATCACATTATCTTGAGTCATTGCAAGCAAGTGGAAACCTTGAGCATATCACCTTTGATTCCCTTGAGAAAAAGTTTGCAGAAAGAGAGAAAGCTTTTAGGAAGATGACAGTCCCTTCGTCTTTTGAAGAGGCTGCATACTTTGCACATAGATAAATGATTCATGCCCCAGATCCTTCCAGAGGAAGAGGTGGTCAAAGAGGAAGAGGAAGAATAAACTTCAGAGGAATGGGGGGTAGACAATCTAACAATTCCGATCTTCATTGCAGATGTTGCAATAAAGATGGGCATGAAGCATCCACATGCAGGACACCTTGGGTAAACATTGAGCAGCAAAGAAATCAAGACAAAGGTAAAACTAATGACAAAGACAAAGGTAAAGCACCTAAATCCACTCATTATGTTCTAGCACATTGTAACAATGGAGTAACTAAAGACTTGTTTGATGTTTCATTTACTTCATGGAGAGATGATTGGTTGCTAGATTCAGGAGCAACATGTCACATGACATTTAGAAATATTTTTTTGAAGAATTTACTGACAAAGTTGATGGAGTGGTATATTTCACAGATAAATCCAAACTCAAGCCATCAGGGCTTGGAACAATTAGGCTTAAGTTGCCTGGTCTTCCAGATCATATTCTACATGAGGTTGTATACCTCCCTGAGTTAAGGATAAACTTGTTGTCCCTGGTCCAAGTATGCCAGCAAGGACACTCCATTCACTTTTTTTATGGTAAGCCAGAGGTCAGAAAAGCATCAGATCACTCACTTGTCATGGATGGAATAGAAGAAGGAAGACTCTTGAAGCTGAAAGGTTCATCTGCTCATGCTCAAAACTTTGCATTCAGTTCACATCATGATGAAGGTACATTCCCATCAAGTCTTTTATGGCATGCTAGATTTGGACACTTAAACTATGAAATCCTTTGTTTTTTTAAGAAAAATGGTGTTAATGGACTGCCTACAATTCCTAGGAAACCTAAGGAATGTGATGTTTGTATTCTAGGAAAGCATAGCAAACAGCCATTTCATGATTCACACTCCAGAGCACATAGAAAACTTGAGCTTATTCATTCAGATTTATGTGGTCCTATTCCTATTGCCTCTACAAATGGAAATAAATATATGATGACATTTATTGATGACTACACCAGAATGTGTTGGATTTACTTATTGAAGAACAAGTCTGATGCATTTCAAACATTCAAGAATTTTCATGCATGGATTGAAAATGATGCACAAACTCATATTGGCTCTCTACGTACTGATAATGGAAAATAATACACTTCAAACAAATTTGAAAATTATCTTCATCAACATGGGATCAAACATGAAACAACTGTGCCGTATAATCCCCAACAGAATGGTGTAGCTGAAAGAATGAACAGAACTATTTTAAATATGGTTCGCTCCATGTTATTTTTCAAGAATGTAAAATTGATGTTTTGGGTTGATGAAGTTCTAGGTGCTATTTACCTAAAGAATAGGTGTCCTTCAGGTTTAATTATAAACAAAACTCCTTTTGAAATGTGGCATGGCCACATTCCTTTGGTAAAGCATTTCAGGGTCTTTGGGTCCACCTGTTATGGCTTGATACCCAAGGGACAAAGGAATAAACTTGGTGCTAGAAGTTGAAAATGTATCTTCTTGGGGTACTCCAATACCTCCAAAGGATATCGTCTCTATGATGAAGCCAATAAGAAGTTTGTAATAGCAAGAGATGTCATATTCCTTGAATATTCCAAGAGTGACAAAGTTGTCGAGCGGCAACTTGATCGCCTAGATAGATTCACACATGCAAAGTCTTTCCAAGAATTTGATAATCATATTCCACATCTTGAAGGGGGGATTCCTATATTGAATCAAACTATGGAATCATTTCCTGAAGCACTTTCTCCCCCACATGAAGAAACAACCACGGATGACACATTGAATGATGTGATTGCCAGAATTGGGAGATTGAATCTTAAATCAATCCCAACTCAGTAAAATGAGAAGCATGGGCCACCTCAGAAAGGTCCTCCCAAATGGCTGATAAAGACACTGGAGAATGTTCATCCTGATGAGGTTGGAAAAACAGGAACAAGAAGTTCCACTAAACAAAACGAAGGTGACATAGATAATTTTGATTCTCCTGTTGATATAGATATTGCTTATAACTGTGAATTGAGTTTGTCTACAGATCATGAACCAACTTCCTTCAAAGAAGCCGCTTCCCATGATGAATGGAAGGAAACAATGAAAAAGGAGTATGATGCCTTGATAAAGAATGGCACTTGGAAGCTGGTTGATCTGCCTTTGGGAACAAAACCAATTGGCTATAAGTGGGTCTACAAGAACAAGTATAAAGCAAATGGCTCACTTGAAAAGCACAAGGCTAGGCTTGTGGCAAAAGGTTTTGCACAAAAATAAGGAATCGATTATGAAGAAAATTTTGCTGCCACAGCAAAATGGACCACCATCTGGACTCTCTTTGCCCTAGCAGCTCAGAATGGATGGAAAGTCTATCAGATGGATGTAAAAACCTCCTTTTTGAATGGATATCTAAAGGAGAAAGTTTTTATGTCCCAGCCAAAAGGATTTATTGTAAAGGGCCAAGAACACAAAGTTTGCAAGCTTATAAAATCCTTGTATGGCCTCAAGCAAGCACCACGAGCCTGGTATGAGAAATTAACCGAGCATCTTCTAAAACTTGACTTCAAACATTTTGATCTTGATGATGCAACTTTTTTTTGTTAAGAAAGTTGGAAAAACAGTTGTATATCTTGTGTTGTATGTAGATGATCTTTTGATGACAGGGAACAATGAGAGTTATATTGCATCCATGAAGAAAGAATTGAAGAAAGGTTTTGAAATGACTGATTTGGGTTATGTTCATTACTATCTGGGTATTGAAGTAATTCAACATCCTAAATTTATATTTCTTTCTCAAAAGAAGTACATTAGAGATCTTTTGAACAAGTTTGGCATGGATGAATGCAATCCCTTAACTACTCCAATGGAACAAAACTTGAAGCTCACATCCATTGAAGGGAAGGAATTCGAGGATGCAACTAAGTATAGACAACTTATAGGAAGTCTTATCTACCTGACCACCACCAGACCTGAAATTTCATTTGCTGTTGGAATCCTCTCAAGGTTTATGTAAAAACCTTGTGAAGGACATTGGTCTGCTACAAAAAGAGTGTTAAGGTACTTGAAGGGGACTCAAGACTTTAGACTCAAATATACACAGGTAGGCGACTTCAGCTTGATCGGATACTCTGATTCAGACTTTGATGGGGACAAAGAAACAGGGGTGTCTACTATAGGTTACACCATGAGACTTGGATCAAGAGATGTCTCATCGAGATCATGCAAACAGTCAATTCCAGTAGATTCCACGACTGAGGCAGAATATGTGGCAGTAGCTGAAGCAACAAAGGAAATTTTGTGGCTCAGGAAAATCCTAGAAGATTTGCAGATGAAACAAATGTATTCCACACCACTCATGATCGACAACAATTCTCCAATAAAGTTGGCCAAGAACCCAAAGTTCCATGATCGAACAAAGCACATCAATACAAAATACCATCTAATTCGACATCATGTTCAGGCCAAAACCATCCATCTACATCATTGTTCCACAAATGAGCAAACCGCTGATATCTTCACCAAAGCACTTGGAAGAGAAAAGTTTGAAAAGTTCACATCGATGCTTGGACTCACCAAAATCCCTTCGGATTAAAGGGGGGAATGTTGACACCTAATCCTAAGGGTTGGGTGAGGATATTTAATATTGTATATTAAATTATATTAGGAAATAAGGAAGGCCAAGAGTCATTGGGAGATGAATCCCAATAGCCTCACCTCCATGTATAAATACATGCACATTCTTCATCTAATACACATTCTGATTTGTGGATTTACCTCCTAGTTTTGACAGCTTCAATCCATTTAGTGAAGTAATCAGTGGCAGTGAGTATCCACTTATGTTGGGTTGATGATAGAGGATAGTTTTCACCAATGAAATCAAGTCCCCATTGCTGAAATGGCGCTTGTAATTCAATTTCTTTCAAGGGCAAAGGAAAAAGATTTCTCTTCCCCTGAAAGATTTGACATTCATGAAAACTCACGACTATTTAATAAACATAATAGAATAGACTTGGCCAATGGAAAAATTCCCTCAAAATCTTATTTGTTGTAATATTCCAATAAATATGACTGCCACAGCCGCCTTTATGAAATTCACTCATCACTTTTTCAAATTCTTTTTCAACCAAAAAATTAAAAAATATTCCACTCAAATATTTCCAATGAAAGACATTGTTAAGAATGTAATACTTGAGAGATTTTAACTTCAAAGATATAGATTTATTACTAATTAAGCCAAAAGGAGGATTCAGGTGTTGCAAAACATGAACAATATCAGCATACCATGGCAATGAAGAAAAAAATTCAGATACCTTAGGTAATACTTCAACCTATGCTCCTCAGATAATGTAGCAATAAAATTAATGTCTAAACCATGTAGCTTTGAGTCTGCCATAAGCTTTTCCAGTCCTTGTCCCTTGACCAGCTTTGTAGGCTTGATTTCCAAGTCATACTCCAACATAGCACCAATCCATTTTCCACGCTACCCTTTAGGATCATTTTGTGTGAGCACATCTTTGACAATAGCATTTGGGACATATGCAATGACATGATAGTGGAGAATATAGACTGGGAATTCCTTCAATGCTTTGACTAAGACCAATGAATGTTTCTCAATGATATCGTACTTCGAGGCTGCATCTCTTATGGTTCTACTGAAAAAGGCAATGGGCTTATGTGTTTTTTTATTTTTATTTTGCATAAGGACATCAGCTAGAGTATGCTATGAAGAAAATGAAAAAATGATGAAATCAGCTATGTAATTTGGACTAATAAGAATAGGAGCGTCAGATAAAGCCAATTTAACTTGATTGAATGAATTTTTTTCCTCTTCAGACAATTTAACTTAACTATCTTTCTTCAACATGCAAGTAAATTTTCTCAAATGTTCAATAAGATTTCATTCTTGCTCCTAGGATATTCGAAGGTCTGAATTTCTTCAATCCTTGAAGGATCTATCCAAATACCATCATTTGATATGATATGGCCTAGCAATTTACCTTCCTCCATAGCAAAAAGGCTCTTCTTTGGGTTCAGCGATATGCTAAACTTTCCGCATCTCTGAAAAATTGCTTTCAAGTGTTGTAGGTGTTACTCATATGTCTTGGAAAAAATATTGATGTCATCAAGATAGATACCAAAAATACATCCTTTTCATTGGCGAAAGCAATAGCCATTTCTCGCTGAAAAGTAGCTCCTGCATTTTTCAATCTGAAGGGAATTTCGACGTACATGAAGGTACCCCATGGTGTTGTAAAGGTTGTCTTTTCCTGATCATCTGGGTGGACTAAAATATGATTATACCCTAAGTATCTATCCAATATTGAATATCTGAAAGATCCAACTACCCTTTGGAGAATATGGTCCAACTTTGGTAGTGGGTAATTGTCTTTCAGTGATACTTTATTCAGATTTCTGAAATCTATACACAAACAGAACTCTAATGTCTTCTTCCTTACTGGCACCAAATTAGACATCCAATTTGAAAAGAAAATTCGAACTATAATACCAGCAATAAATAATCTATTTACCTCTTTTTGAATGGATGGCAGCAACTTGGGATTCATTCTCCTTAACTTATGGGAGAAAGGCTTATGTTCTAGCTTTAAGAGAATTTTATGTTGGATTATACTCTTATCGTACACATTCAAATCATAATATTCCCAAGAAAATACATCAGAAAACTGAGACATGAGGGTTGTATATTTACCTTTCATTTCTGAAGTCAAGGATTTTGAAATCTTGACCATCTTTGGCTTTTCAAGAGTGCCAATATTGAGGTCTTCCACTCCCACTTCTATTGGTAGCATGGTCGGTTTGCGTGAAACATCATCTTGATCAAAATGATCCTCCAAGGGCACTAGACCTCTTGGAATGGAATTTTCTTTCAGCTAAAGTACTTGAATTTCTGCTACATGGAATTCTTGGTTATGTTCATAGCATTGATTATCCATTTGTGAATTCACAAATTCCTCTTCTGTTTGTAAGAATTTGCTGATATGTTTATCCTCTTGAAAGACCTGCCAATACTAAAATTATCTGGAACAATAGGGTGGTGTTTCACATTTATCTCATACTTTATTAGGATATAATGGAATTTTATACATGCTGACTGAATGTAATGTCCCAAATGAGGGATTTTTTGCTCCATCGGGAACATCTTAGATGCTCCATTTTTCCTTCTCCAGAAACATTGTCAATCGACAAAGAAAATCTATTCTAGAGATAGACTGCAGGGGCATTTACTAGATTTGTCACCTTTAAACAAAGGATGAGCTCCAGAGGCTACCTGGCCCACTAGTAGACTCTGTCTATAGAGTGATTTTCCAAGGACAATATCCCCAATAGGAAAACACAACAAGATTGGGAATCTCCCAATAATGCAGCTACAACAATAAGCAAAGGCACCAAATGGAAATAGAAATGAATCCATGAATACATAAAATGCTGGAGAATACAATGGCCGTCATATTAAGACATAGCAGCATAAAATATACATCTTCTTGAGGAAATGATCACTCAAGAAAGGCACAATAAGCCTCAAGAAACCTGTACATGGAAATGTGAAATACATAGCTGCATAAACAAGCCCTAGGTCATGACTGCGCAATTATAGAGAGGAACTACTGCATAAATGATAAAAATACAATGGTATAGCATTGTAGGCTCAAATAAGAAGGGGCATCAAGATATCAACCCTTGAAAACACAATACATCAATCCTCTAAAAGGATTGGCTGAAATCTACACAAAATTGGCATTTTGCATAAATGCTGGAGTAGCTAGGTAGCAGCTACTCAAGAACTGGAAATACATGGAGAAGGCTGAAATAGCTGAAAAAAATGAAGAACCCTTCTCCAATATAAATCTAAAGTGAAAGTCTGATCCTTTCACCCAATACTTCCCCTCCATAATCTGCTAATCCCTCAGAAAATATCCACCCATGAAAACATTGTCTAAGAGAGGAACTGCACTGTCTCTAATGGAAATTGGTTGGCCTGATGCCAAAGATGATGGGATATGCTCTAGAACCACATTTTCTGATCTCCCAATGAATAGAACATCTCTCCACTGAAAAACAAGGTCCGGATGGTGTGTGGAAACCTCCCCAACAACACCCAGCAACACTGCACAATCTCTACTGCAGAAACTACACTGATGTAGATGACTGAAGTTATGGCCTGAATGCCTAAATATGGGGAATGGAGTGAAATCCTTCATGAGCTACTCAATAAGGAGAGGAACTCCTAAACAGGACTCCCTCATTCCCAAAGGCACTGCAGCTCTGCTGAACAGCAAGAGGCAGCAACAAGTCTCTAAGACTCAAATGTAAAATGATCAAAGATGTCCACAATGGTTGCCTTGCTCCTTTTTTATACAATGAGCCTTCCCTCCATGGACCCTCTTTCAAATTAGGGTTTCCTTCTCTCTATAAACTTCCCTCCTACTTTGTCCCACATAATGCTTTCCAACTCATGCCAACGTAGTTTGACTTGGTCAACCTTGGCCAAGCATGTTTGAAAAAACCTCCTTTCACACATGGAGGTGTGAAATCCAGCTCTCAAGTGATCCTCTTTCATACTTAGAGGATTTTTATTCTCTAATAATGAAAATAATGGGTCCCCCACCCATTTTATTCATCTCTTTAACAAAATTTAATGTCCCATAAAATTTGGGACATTACACCGAAGTGGCAAGAGAATCAGCAATAAAATTATTGTCCCTTAGTATCAATGATAAAGTATACTCGATGAAGGTATTGAGGATATCTAAAATATCATTTTAGTAAGCTCACATCCTAGGATTCTTGGCCTGGTATTCCCCTTTGACTTTTTTTATTACCAGCTCAAAGTTGCCATACACATAAATTTTCTTGGCACCTAACTTCTGGAGAATTTTCAAGCGAGCTATCAAAGCTTCATACTCTGCTTCATTGTTCGAACAGTCAAATGCCAACTTGTAAGAGGAAATTTTAACATTGGGAGGAATGTTAAGAGACTGATTTATAGGTCTTTGAATCCACACTCCAATGCGATCCCCTTCCTTTCCCAAGGCTCCATCAAAGTCCATGGTCCACAAACAACTTTCTTCACTGGGAAGCTGCAAAACGGATGATTGAAATTTACTTGTTGCTTGAGAGAGTTCTATTGTACCAAATTTTTTTGTACCTTTCATTGTTTCATCTATTTTTTGGGCTGATTCACTTGGTTCTAAACCACTTGTCATATTTTCTTGATTTTATGCATTTGCAATTTCTAAAACAGAATTTGAAAATTCAGAATTTTATGAATTTGAAAATTCTGAATTTTTTGTGTTCTCTTCAATCAAAATTTCTCAAAATGTTGGAAATTCATCATTGAATAAGATAAAGGACTCTAAATCCATGTGAACATCATTTATGGGATGATTATTAGGATTTTCTCTACTACTGATCATGTACTTCATTTTACTTTCCCGGTATATTTTTTTGAGTTGCCCAAAAACGAGAATTGTAGCATATGAAAAGTCAAGCTGCTAAGTACCTTTAAGATTTTCTCCCCATGATAGAGACAAAAAAATTCCATATCTGGGAAGGAAATAAGCCACAACAACATCCATAAGTACATTCCTTACTGGGATTTTCTCTAAAGAGAACACTAAGTCCTTAATGAGGCCAAGAAATTTCACCCTCCCTGAGTCAAATGAGTAAATATCATGGTAAAGTATTGTGATATCCAAGCCTAATATGTCCATAATGGCCTTGGGCATGAGGTTATGAGAGGCTCCTGAATCAAGCATGGCATTATGGAGGATGAAAAAATGGATTTTGAGGCTAAGATAAAATGGAGGAACCTCACTATCTTCTAAATCACCATCAACATCAGGACCAAATAGAAGTTCTGGGTGATCGTCACTCACATTAACCATGTTGGAAATATGATCCACCCTAAGAAACTTAGTTACTTGGAACTTGTACTGATCATTTTTTACTATTTCAGTTAGAGGAATGGAAACTTTCAACTTTGCAATTTCATTTTCAAAACTAAAAAGAGCATAATGTTTTTCTACCTCTTTCAATGGTGCATATTTCTTCTCTTGCTGATATTTGTGTGAAATTTGCTTCTTTTGTCCTCCATCTTGTATTTCTTTATCCTTCTTCTGCTTGCTAGTGGAGGCTTCATTTACTTTAGCATGATTAGGAACAACATGTCCTTTATCTTTGCTTTGATTTTGAGTGGCAGTTTCTTTATGATGAACATCTACTTCAAAATTTTGTTTTTTTCTGATTGGGGGTTATCGGAACATTCCTACTCCTCAAACCATACTACCTCTGTAATTGAGTAAGAGAATTCTAATATCCCCTATGGTAATCTTCCTTCTGTACTGATATTATGTCGTCATTTGAAAAAACATATTATTGCTTGTCCGGTGCATAAATTTTGCAGAAAACTAGTCTTCTTTAGTGAGGAAAAGAGGTTGTTTTTTTTTCCTCAAATAAATGATTCTCGCCACAAATATCTTCTTGATATTATTCATTAGGACCTTCAATGTAATTCTGCCGAAAAGGAGTGCGAATTTTCTGCTGACTTTTTGGGTCATGACCCCTTTGTTCCCTTTGCTTGATCATGTACTAAGGTTGCTGATTTTGACCCCTGAAATTGGGATTTCTAATAGAGGTTTCAGCTTGTCTATCAACCATAGACATTATATCCATCATATTCTCCATAGTTTTGATCAAGGTGCCTAATTTTCCCTTTGATGAAGTAGATGTTTCCTCTTTGATGGTGACCCTTTTCTCTGTTTTGATTTTTCACTTCTTGATGATCAAATTAGCTTCCACAGTCACTGCATTTCTCTGCATTTCTTCAAGATTTGATGGATTTATTTCCCTCAGCTGTTAGGCCATGTCAGGGTCGAAACCATCAAGATAGTGAAGTAAAGCAAGTCCTGGAGGAGGTTTGATATTTTCAGGAATTGAGTCATAAATTTCATTGAATCTAGTTGTAAAGTCTTGCACAGACTCATTGGGATTCCTTTTTAAGACATTATATTCAACTAATATTTCAAATGGATACTTCTTCTCCTCCCATATTTTCATGAACAAGTCAATCATTTTTTGTGAAGTAGCTATTGAACTAGCTGTGAGAGAGCAGAACCATTTTTTAACCTCTACTGAGAAACTCTGTGCAATGATGCACATCTTGGCATCATCATTGTCAATATCTTCAATATCTATGAAATCAACCACTTTAAAAATGTTTTGGTAAGCACTGACCTTTGATTTTCCATCAAAAAGGGATAATCTTAGAATGGGAATTGAGGCAAATTCATTCATTTATAAGAACATAACATATAATGTAAATCATGTTAAAACAGAGCATGAAAAACATGTTTTCTACTTATAAACTGACAAGATAAACACATATAAGAATGTACATGAAAGAGGAAAGAATATCATTTAACATGATAAGATAAATATATATATAAAGTAAAAATTCTTCAAGGCATACCATAGGATTCTCAACACCAATTCTGCAATAATGTCTTTGATTTCATTCCAAAAGGCTTTTACAATAGCTCCATTGCAAAAGCAAACTACCCAACCCCAACTATTCAACCCAAGGAAAGACTAAAGAGGGTCTACTTATATATAATATGCACAATGACACCTCATCAGGTCGAAATCCCACCCAAAATGCATCATAAATACATGAAATAAGTCACTTACTAGAATTTAGGGAGGTTAGAAACCATTCCATAAAATTCAGCTATAGACTAAGAGTGTATGTCCCGCACATTAAATTACATGTCTCCTTATGATAAGAGGTAAAAACCAACTCAATTACTGCAATGCCAGCTCAAAGGATAGCAAAAATTCAAAATTATGACTTTTTCTGGGCTTCAAAAGTGTCTTGAGGAATCCTATGTAGATGTGTAACACTTCAGACTCTTTTACAAATGCATAACACTTTTTTACAACTAATTTTGAGGGAATTTTAGGATTCCAAATCCAAATATGAAAGATAGGTAAACTATCCCTATGTGTCTAGTTTCCCAAACATCTTGAATTTTGAAAACTAGCCCATGGGAAGGCCTCCAAAAGTTGATTCTCCCAAGGTTACTCTAGATGCATAATAGGTTGTCAAAAATGCTTGCAGAAGCATACAAAACTGGTGGTCTTTTTTTTCTTTTTTCTTCCAAACTAGATATTTTGATGTAGCAAGGGTTCCTAATCTATGATGTACTCATAAAAATTCATCCAACCATGTAAACCATTCGTCATTTGGATGCCCTAGTAACAAGCATAATAACTTGGTGCTATGCATTTGTGAAGGCTGAATTTCCAATATAGTGCAAAAATCACTAGAACTATCAAAATTTCTCAAAACTTCTCCAAATTTGTTTTGTGGCACTTGTGGATGAAATGCTAAACAACTAATGAAGCTTCATCCAGAAAATATAAACCATTATTCTCTTTTAGCTTCATTTTGAGCCTTTTTGAGCTTCTTTTTCACTTATTTAAGCCTGATTTGTGAAAGTTTGTTCCTAGTACAATAATGATTGGCCATATGCCTCTTGATATTATTGTATGTTTTGGATATTTTCAAAAGCTTCTCCAAATGTTCATTCACCCTTCCTAAACATAGTTATATGTGTTGATTGATCTCCATAGCTATTAGCTCATCAAAAGACAATTGTTCAAGTGGATGATCTGAGTGTCTTTCTAGCTCCAATGCCCTCTTAAGGCCTCTTTTCTTTGGCCTTATTGGTTGTGTTTCAATATCCATGTACTGCATTTTATCAACATATATTACTTGCTTCCCTTTACCTTTTTTTGTCTCTTGTTCTGCCTTAGGTTTGTCTTGGAGGAGAAATTTTACCTTCAGCTGAAAATTATCTTGTTGTAGGAATGTAATTTGAGATTCTACAATGGAGAAAATCTTCCTCAATTCTGATATTTCCTCATATTTATCCCTAATGATCTCCTTAGCTAATTTTATTTCAAACTTCTTTTCCACCTCAACATCTAGGGGCATCGGTTCATCATGTTGGTGCAATTTTTATTCAATTTGATGCATGAGTGGTTGCTCTTCTATTTCTCTTTGCTCAGCTATAGTGTCAAGTGTAGGTACACTTTTGGTGGATTTGAGAGCAAAGACATGTTTCTTTACCTTCTCATAAGTGTGAGTGAACTCAAAAACCTAAGGAGCCTTTGAAATCTGAGTTTTCATAATTGAAGAGCCAACCTCCATTGGTTGTGTTGATACTGATTGTGATGTTGTACTGTGCATGACAGTAGGACTAGTGGTGGGTGCTGCTGCTAATTTTTCCATGAAAGTTTCTCAATTCATGTTGATGGCTGAAAGATCATGTGAAACTATGAGTTTTATTATACAATAGTGCAACATACTTGGGTGATGATCTTTATTTCTACTCTGAACCTTCTTAGTCATTCTAAGAAAACTTCTGTACAAGTAATATGACAAGTCAAGTGGTTTAGTAGAGATAAAATGCATCAATAATATGATATGGTACCTATACAACCTAGAGAATATCCCTTCACACATGAAATATTTCATAATAATCTCATCAAAGGGCACATCTGTTAAGGAGTTTCCTGAAAGGAAAGATATACTCGGGATTCTCTCTAGCATGAGGTTCGAGGAACAATTTGTAATCTTCAAGATCTATATCCATGCCTTTAAACCAATTTTTTCCATGACTAGGTATACTTGTTGCTCAAGAAATCACATCTTCTGATAAATATAAATCTACACCTACAATTATGCCCTTTCCCATACTGAAACTTGTAGAAAATAAGCTAGTCAATTGGAGAAGACAACCTTTTTCTATGATTTTCTCACAGAATCTCAAACATCTAGTCCTCTCAAAGCATCCTTTGGCAAAAGGTGATGCATTAACTTCTTGCAAGGTGTAGGGCTGAAATAATATGGGGTTCCCTCCTTTGTGGATTTTTTTTTCAATTTCCATGATGTATATGAAAAGGATGAAACCCTGGGTGTTTAGATGCACTAGGTATGTGGATTGTGAATTCGGAAAATTAGAGGACGAGGATAGGGTAAGTTTGGATGATGATATGAAGGGTAAGGAGGATGTGAATGTTGGGGAATGATATAATATGGTTTGAGAAAGGTGTATGAGGGTATTAGATGGTAGGGTTAGGATTTTATTCACTGAAATCATCCACTGATAAACAGAAGTGAAAATGTAGTGGAAAAGGAGGTAGGAAAACCAACATTGTACTTGATAATTTGAATTGAGGAGAATATGAGCTGTTTACTTACAATTTTAGAATTTGTAGAAATGGATTGCAGTAAAACTGGAGCTTGGATGAATGATATGGAAGAAAAATACCAAAAACATAGTATATTGAAAGATGTGTAATAGGCTCTCTCAAAAGCATAGCAAGGTTTCCAGATGAGTAACAAAGCACTGCCAGATGTGTAACAAAGGTTCGTATATGTGTAACAAAGGTTCGTAGATGAGTAACAGCAACTTCCAAATGAGCCAGACATCAGGATGAGAGTGAATGAGATTGCATGGGAAATGTAACAATAAATGTGAGATGGATCTGGCGGGATGAGATTTGTGGCAGTAGGGAAGTGGAGGGAAGCGCATGAAAAAATGGTGGGAAAGGAGGCTGGTTTTGAATTATTTTGGAGGGGGGTCAGAATGGTAAGAGGTTTTGAGATGGGGTGGGGGGGGTGCAAAATGAGGAGAATCTAGCATGTCGCGTGTGACTGATGAGCATGAAACCACCTTTTCAGACCCCCCCCCGACCTGTAAAGGTAGGATAGCGGGGGGGGCTTAAGAGGCTTATAAATTGTTGATCTATAGGAGTGATTGATGGAGTAGCTGGGAGGAGCTTGAGGTTTAACAAAAAGCAACAAAATTCTTTTTCATTTTGAAACCTTATGACTCAAGTGGAGAACTTTGGATAAAATGTATAGTGCCTCTAAAATTTTGATAGAGACATACTGAAACCAAACCTTAGGCTATTATCGCATATTTATGATGTTTCTCAAACTTTGGATAAAATTCACTAATAATCCTATAATTAGGATGAAGACTTTGATATAAAATTTACTTCTTTTTATCCTTTTGACCTCTTTGGAAAAACATTGACAATGAAAAACATTTGAAATAAGACAAAGTGTCTTACTTTATTCTCCTAACATGCTAACTCCCTTAAAAATACTGATTTGATGAAAACTTGAAGCCTTTTTTACCCTCTTTGGTGACATTTTTGGACTTTTCAGTCGCAAAACATTGAGACCTAGATACAAAATTAGATGAATATGGAATGAATGACCTAAGACTATAAATGAAAATGAGTGACATGACCTCTTAGATGATGATGGCCATGGATGGAATGAAGGGAGAAACATTTCTAACCTAGACAATATGCAGTGACCAAAATTTATTTGAAAACTTTTTTTGAAAAGATAAAATTTTTGACATGGGACTTCTAGAAAACAAACTGAAAGAGCATGTTTGATATTGGACATATTGACACTAACAGGGTATATTTATCAAGTAGATATCTGAAATGAAAAATATGTTCAGGTTCATCTCTATAATGAGGTTTTAGGAACACTGGATAATTTTCAAGGTCCAATTCCATGCCCTTGAACCAGACTTCTCCTTCATTTGGAATCCCTGTTGCTGAAGTGATGACCTTTGTTGATAGAGTGAATTCAATGCCTGCTATGGTGGCTTTCTCTGCTGAATTTTGTGGCAAAAAGGGTAGTCAGTGGGGCATGCCATCCTACCTCCATGATCTTCTGACAAAATTTCAGACGTCGAGTGTTTTCAAAACATATATTGGCATATGGAGAGGCATTAAGTTCTTGCAATGTGGATGGCTCAAATCTAGAGTGGTGGCCTCCCTTGTGAGATTTCTTCTCACTCTCCATGTTATTTGTGAACAGGATGAAGCCCTCCTAGATTGAAATGAGTGGGTAGGGATGGTGAATTTGGGAAAACAGGGGATATGGATAGGGTAGGTTTAGGGGCTATGATGAGGTATAAGGAGTTTGAGGAAAATTCACCAAAAATTTGAGGCAATAGGGTAATGTGTTAACTTGAGGATCAAAGTGGAATTTTCTGAAATGGGTATGGGGAAGTGAATCAAAATGGGAAAACAAGGGAATTTTCCAATTGTGTTGTGGAAGTGTAGTAGGGTCTTAGGGTTTTTTATGGGAAAAATGGTAAGGAGGCCTGTGAGTGGTAGGGGTTGTTTAGGGTAGGGTTTATGAAGGACGAGTGAAGGTTTATATGGTGGGAAAAAGGGCCTCCAATGGTTAAAACCAATCAAGAAAAAAGAAACCATAAAACTTAGAAGAGCAAAACCCTAATGATAGAAAACACTCATACAATCATCAATTGACTTGAAGAAGGTCGTTAAGGTAACCAGTTACTGATTTTTGAGGTCATAGGAGGTTTGTACAGTTGTTTTGAAGCTTGGGTAGCTGATTTAGAGGCAAAAATCCAAAAGCATAGCACTCTTTTGCAGAAACGTAGCACTGCCCTAGAAGCATAGCACTTGTTATCACTCCACCTGATCTCTGAGGTTGAGAAGAGACCAGCAAAGGTAACCACAGACCAAGCTCTCGCCGAGTAGATAGACCTATTAGGCAAGAGAGGGCTCTCTCCAAGGGATCACATCCAAGAGGGCTTCATCAATTAGGTTTTAGGCTAGGTATAGTAGCACAGGGGTTTTGATTGGTTGATTTAGGTGTTGGATGACTTAATTAGTTCATAGAGGAAATTAGGTCAGGGAAAAAGGACCAGAAATTGCAGACATCTAATGGGGAAAGGTAGGTAGGTAATTTAACATTTTAAGGAGGTTTTTATGGAATGAATAGACTGGTGAGGTGCTAAAAAGAGCATTACATACATGATTTCTTTTTAAACTGAAGAAATGAACACAAGTATGATGATTCTCCCCAAAACAGAGCATTAAACATGAATTATTTTTATCTCACTTAATAATAAAAACATTATATAAATTACATGATCATGGAAAGTAAAAAAATTCATATATATGTAAACAAAAGGAGAAACTGTGTCAAAATACAGTACCACAATAATCCCACCAAAATAGTTGCAACTTTGTCAATAAATTCCTGCCAAAAGTCTAATACAATAGCGTTCTATGAATACAACAACATCCAAAATCTCAAATGAGTGAAAATATGAGAGATATAGGCAAGAAAAAACTTATCCCAACCTCAGGGGTCGAATCCCTGAGTTGAGGAGCTGATCCACAAAAGAATGAACTGAAAACCCAAAGACTAGGGAGGTCAAACAAACTCTCCCCTAGTTTTGGTGAAACTGATTCATTCATTCATGAAAACACTTTTACCTAATGTATTTACCCTCTAGTAACTAAAAAAATATCTTAATTACATTTACATCCAGTATTTGCATCAATAAAATTCACACTTTCCATGGTCAAACTCAGAAAACTAGGAAAAAATCATAAAAATCAGACAATTGTCACGAGCATAGCACTAGTGTCAAGAGCATAATGCCAACTTCAAGCTAACTTTGGAGGGGGTTTTTGATGTCCAAATTGAGCTCAGGATAGCTCATTGGAAAGCTTGTCCTGTCTAGTTTACACAAATGTACTTGGTTTTCAAAATTGATGAGTTTTAACCCTCCAAAAGTTAAATCTCCCAATACTTGTCAGAAGCACAATGCCTGCCTAAAAATGAGGGCAGAAATGTCATTTTTGAGGTGTTTTTGGTCATTTCTCCTTGCCATATTGTGAAAATTGGGTGTGAAAAGTGTCAAAATTGCATGTTTGTTGCCTTTTGAAACCAATTGTGGTCTTAGTTTTTCATTTTGATTCCCCTAGAAGAAGCGCATCACCTAGGGTGTTGCACTCCTGATAGTCAAACTGTGCTAAAGATTGTGAGAATTTTGCACAAAAACCCAAAATTGCAAAAATTGATCAAAAACTCTTCAAAATTGGTATGTAGAATGATGATGAAGTATGCTAAGCAATTAGAGAGGCCTCAACAAGGATTTCAAGTTTCCTGTTCTCGTCTTGGGTGATTAGGGTTTCTAGCTTTACCTTCACCTTTTGGAGTTTTGACCTTGCTATTTGATTCCTTCAGCAATAATGCTTTGCCATGCATCTCTGGATATCATTGACTTCTTTTCTTTCTCCAAGAGATTCTAAAGATGATGGTTGACTCTTTCAAGCCGATGTTCACTATTCTCATTAATCAATATAGAAAATTTCTCATTAAGGGTGAGCTCCTTTGCTAGTTCAGCCTCTTTCTATCTCTCTAGCTCTAATGCTTTCTTCAGGCCTTTGGTTCTTAGCCTTTGTCTCTTCTCTTTTGGCCTTGAGAATTTATACCTCCATGATCAGTTGTTTGGTCTTGATTTTTCATGGTCATCTAGGTCATCCAAGTCCACCAAGTAAAACTCTCTCTTGCTCATGATGAAGGTCTTCCTCTTCTTCCATGTTTCAATTGTGTTTTGGGAAAACCCTTGGGAAGAAGGGGAAGGGAAAGGGAGTAGGATAGTGGGGTTAGGGAGTTAGGATGGCTAAGGGAAAATTTATGGAAGTAGGTAAGGGACTTAGGGAGTTGTGGTAAGTTATGGGAGGACAAAAGGCTAAGAGAGATAGACTAGGTAATTCAATTAAAGGGATTTTGTTTAGGTATCTAGGAAATGCCACCTAGATTTAGGATTTTGGGAATAGAGCTAGGGAAAAGGGATTGGAGGAGCATAAGGGAAAGGGAAGTGTCTAGGGAGTGTTAGGAAGGGATATAGGGTCCAAGGGAAGTTAACTCAACTTGGTAGGGGGAAGATTAGGGTTTATTTACCCAATTTTGGAGTGGCATATGAAGGATATTTCACACCATGAATTCTTAAATATAAAATTAAAAAGAGGTTGGAGGAGGTAAAAATTACATGGAAATAACTTAAGAGGATTTTATTTTATGAAAAAACCATTTTCAATAGGTTTGGAGAGTTCTGGGTGAAATTTGGCGGGAGCGCAGCGCCTATGCTAGGAGCGCAGTGCCAAAATGCCAAGATCGTAATGCCACCTTAAAAAATACTTTTGGATAACTTATCGAAGTCAAAATTGGGTGCAAGATAGCTCTTTGGAGATATATTTATGTCTAATACACAATGGACCTATCAAGCACTGAAAATAATCAATTATAGCCCCTTCAAAATCAATTCTCCCAATACTAGTCAAAAAGTTCAGAATGGGGGTGCAAAAAGCACAACATGCTCTTGCAGATCACTTTTGGAGGCCCTCCTAAACTCCAAATTGAGATCATGATAGCTCATGGGAAAGCTATCTTCTTTTAGTTATAATTTGATTCATCAAGGAAGTCATTTGCACACTCCAACTAATGAGAAAATGTGAGTTTCACAAGGTCACTCCAGAAGTGCAACAACTCTCTTGCAGCAACTATATTTTTTACGTTTCTCCCAAACCATAAAACCTGTGTAAAAACTGAAGGTTTTTTTTCTTAATTTTTCTATGATTAACAAAAAACTCTTTTAGTTTTGTGAAATTCATCTCCATGTGGTTAGAAACATACTTTGAAGCAAAAATGGCCCTATGTGTGGAAAATGATTTGTCCCTTGGAATGAATTCTTGAAAAATGATGGAGACATGATGTTTATGAGATGAAATGGCCTCATACTTGATGAAATTTCATGAATTGGATTGGGACTCACATTCCTGTAATTGCTGGAGCATGCTAGTGCAATTTTGTTCTTGATGAACTTGAAAACCCTAATACCTAATGGAGACTCTAGCTGAATGAAACGATGATGAAAATGAATGAAATAATAATGAAAACTCTTGGTGATGGTACACTTAGCAAAGTGGTGAAATGAGCCAGCAAGTAATGAAATTTTTGAAAAGAGCGAGGTTTTGAGCTAGTACTACCTCCAGTGACCAAATTTTTGCATGACCTAGTGGAATGAAAAAAATTTCAGAATGGGACCCCTAACATGAAATGAAAGAGTTAATTTGATCACTCGTGGAAGGATGCAAATACTAAAACTAACATTGGCTATAGCTAGGGATGGTAGCTCCTTGGAGGTTCAAAGAACACCTTAGACCAAGTGCCTATCCTTTGGGCATGGATTCAAAAGCTAAATACTAACTAAAAACTAAAAACTTAAACTGATTTGTAACAAACTCAAGCTGACTGAAAACAAACTTGACTGAAATAAAAACTTGCTAAACTTATTGATAGAATTATATAACTGATACTTGAGGGCTTCAAATCCTGATGAAAACCACCTTCTTGCTGAAGTAATATGTACAATCATGTGAAGTGATCCTTCCAGTGTAATCAATCCAGCAGATGGCTACTTACTTGAATTGTTCTCTCAGTTTCCTCGAGCAGGCAGAAAAAACAAAAAATAGGGCACTCCAAGTGTCTAATGAACATGTGCTTTTGGTCCATGAAAACAAGAAAATACATCTTCCATACTAACTGTAGAAAATCAGTAAAAGGATCTTAAAAAATCTGAAATGTTACCTTGTCTTGAGATTCAACAAAAACACAAGAACACTCTTCATTTTGATATGAAAGAACACTTGGTTGTTGATCCATAGGAAGGCATAGGGAAGTAGAGTTTTGGCTGTAAATTCCTCAAGCATGGGAAACTCTAACTCTATCTCTTGCATACTATCTATCTCAAACTCATACTCTTCAAATTCATAGTCTAAATCATCCTTGAACAGAAAACGTTATTAAATATTGTTAAACATGACAACCCTATCCTCTTTATGAAAGACAACGGTCTCTGTTAGCTGATCTTACAGGAAATAATCATCACAAATTGGCTTACTCACAACAACTTCTTGTATAGTTTCATCAGTTTCATGACTGTCATCATTTAAACTCAGATTTTCATTTTCAATGATGGAAGAAGTTTCACTAACACATTCTTGACTATGTGAACACTAAAAACCTACATTATCTTGGGTTGTAACATAAATTTTTAGGAGCTGATCTATCTCATCTTCAGACAGAGGAGAAACTTGAGTTTTATAGCAGTTAACACTAGCTTGATGATTTTCATTTTCAAGCTCAGGAATAGGAATTTATTTATTTTTGGTCTGAGTCTGTTTCATCCAAGGAGGAAGCTACTGATTCTTGTTGGGAGGAAAACCCATATAGGGTTTCTATGATCTCATCATCTAGACACTCTTCATCCCCATGCAAATTTTCAAGAAACTCAATGAAATTATCATAGATCTGACAACAACTATTAATTATTGGAAAGGAATAATTAAAGCTTTGATAATGTGGAAATAAAAGTGAATGAAAGTCCTCCAGAGAATATAAACTAGCATATGGTAGAACCTCATATCATGATCTCACTTTTTCCTCCAAGGTAACCAAAAACATCTTCATCAGACAATATTTAGCAAAATCAATATTTAGTTTGTGAATATGAAAATTAAATTTGACCAAATACAAAATACCATCTTTATTGTCCTGTCCCTTAAACTTTGATAATCCTGATTGCCAATCTATACAAGGATTTTGGTTCATAAAACTAGGAATATGAGATTGATTCATAGGAGCATACCTTTGAGAAATTGAATCCATTTTTACAACAATGAAGTCACCAAGAATATCTTAAAACTATCAGTTCTTGTACAGTGGAGTCACCATGAAAATTATGAACCTTTGGATTCTTCGACACCGGAGTCGTCAAGTGAATGATTCAGCCTTCATATGCAACTGAACGATGTCCACCATAAACAACCATATCTAAAATTTTATGATTTATGCCCCGAGGAATATCTATCACGTTCTCCCCTGTATGGTCGCCAAGATGTTAACACTCTACTGGATCTTCAAGGTTGAGAAGAGACCAGCAAAGTTAACCACAGACCAAGCTATCATCAAGTAGCTAGCCCTACTAGGTAGGAGAGGGCTCCATCCAAGGGATCACAACCAAGAGGGTTGGATCAATTAGGTTTTAGGCTAGGTATAGTAGAAGAGGAGTTTTGATTGGTTGATTTGGGTGTTGGATGAGTGAATTAGGTCAAAGGGGAAATTAGGTCAAGGAAAAAGGACCAGCAATTGCAGACATCTGATGGGGCAAGGTAGGTAGGTACTTTAAGACTTTAAGGAGATTTTTATGGAATGAATAGACTGGTGAGGTGCTAAAAAGAGCATGAAATACATGAATTATTTTTAAACTGAAGAAATTAACACAAGTATGATGATTCTCCCAAAACAGAGTATTAAACATGAATTCTTCTTATCTCACTTAAGAATCAACACATTATAGAAATGACATGATCATCGAAAGTAAAAAAAAATCATACATATCTAAAAATAAGGAGAAAATATGTCAAAATATAGTACCACAAGAATCCCACCAAAATAGTTGCAACTCTATCAATAAATTTCTGCAAAAAGTTTGATACAATAGTGTTCTCTAATCAATACAACAACATCCAACCTCTCAAATGAGTGAAGAGGTTAAAGATATAGGAAAGAAAAAAAATTCTCCCAACCCCAAGGGTCAAATCACTGAGTTGAGGAGCTGATCCACAAAAGAATAAATTGAAAACCCAAAGACTAGGGAGGTCAAACAAACTCTCCCCTAGTTTTGGTGAAACTGATCCATTCATCCATGAAAACAATTTTACCTAATGTATTTACCCTCTAGTAACTCAAAAATATATTAATTACATTTAGATATATTATTTACATCAATAAAATTCACATTTTCCATGGTCAAACTCAGAAAACTAGGAAAAAATCATAAATATCAAGCAATTGTCAGGAGTGCAGCGCCAGTGTCAAGAGCGCAACGCCAGTGTCACGAGCACAATGCCAACTTCAATCCAACTTTGGAGGGGGTTTTCGATGTCAAAATTGACCTCAGGATAGCTCATTGGAAATATTGTCCTGTCTAGTTTCCAAAAACATACTTGGTGTTCAAAAATGATGAGTTGTATCCCTCCAAAACTTGAATATCACAAGACTGGTCAGGAGCACAACACATGCCTGAAAATGTGGGCAAAAATGTCATTTTTGAGGTGTTTGTTTCCATTTCTCCATGCCAAATTGTCCAAATTGGGTATGAAAAGTGTCAAAATTTCATGTTTTCTACCTTCTGAAATCAATGGTGGTATTATGTTTTCATTTTGAGGCCCCTAAAATAAGTGCAATGCCTAGGGTGTTGCGCTCTTGATAATCAAATTGTGTTGAAGACTGTCACAAGTTTGCACAAAAACCCAAAATTACAAAAAATTCTCAAAAAATCTTCAAAATTGGTATGTGGAATTCTAATGAAGTATGCTAAGCAATCAAAGAGGCCTCAGCAAGGATATCAAGTTTCCTCTTCTCCTCTTAGGTGATTAGGGTTTCTAGCTTTACTTTCACCTTTTGGAGTTTTGACCTTGCTATTTGATTCTTTTGGCAATAATGCTTAGCCATGCGTCTCTTGATATCATTGTATTTATTTTCATTCTCTAGGAGCTTCTCAAGATGATTGTTGACTCTTTCAAGAAATTGTTCCCTATTCTCAATTATCAATATGGAAAATTTCTCATTAAGTATGAGCTCCTCTCCTAGTTCAACTTCTTTCTGTCTCTCTAGCTCTAATGCTTTCTTCAGGCCTTTGGCTCTTGGATTTTGTCTCTTCTATTTTGGCCTTGATAATTTCTACCTCTGTGATCATTTTTTTGGTCTCTAGTTGTCATGGTCATCTAGGTCATCCAAGTCCACCAAGTAAAACTCTCTCTCTTTCGCATGATGAAGGTCTTCCTCTTCTTCCATGTTTCAGTTGTGTTTTGGGAAAAACCCTTGGGAATAAGGGGAAGGAAAAGGGAATAGGATAATGGGGTTAGGGATTTGGGATGGATAAGGGAAAATTTATGGAATTAGGGAAGGGATTTAGGGAGATATGGGAAGTTATGGGAGGGTAAAAGGCTTAGGGAGATAGACTAGGGAATTCAATTACAGGGATTTTGTTTAGGTAGCTAGGAATTACCACCTAATTTTAGGGTTTTCGGAATAAAGCTAGGGAAAAGATATTGGAGGAGTGCAAGGGCAAAATAAGTGTCTAGGGAGTGTGAGGAAGGGATATAGGGTCCAAGGGAAGTTGTAGGCGGAGGATTAGGGCTTCTTTACCCAAATTTGGAGTGGCATATGAGTGATATTTAACACCATAAATTATTAATTATAAACTTAAAAATAGGTTGTAGGAGGTCAAAATTACATGGAAATAACTTAAGAGGAGATTATTGGATGAAGAAACGACTTGCAAGAGGTTTTGAGAGCTGTGGGAGAAATTTGTCAGGACCACAATGCCAGAATTCCAAGAGCGTAGCGCCACCTTCAAACCTACTTTTGGATGACTTCCTAAAGTCAAAATTGGGCGCATGATAGCTCATTGGAAATATATTTATGTTGACTACACAATGGACCTATGAAGCACTGAAAATGATCAAATATTGCCCCTCAAAAAGTAATTCTCCCAATACTCGTAGAAAAGTGTAGAATGAGGGTGCAAAAAGCGTAGCATGCTCTTGCAGGCCACGTTTTGAGGCCAACCTGAACTCCAAATTGAACTCATGATAGTGCATTGGAAAGCTATATCTGTATAGTTATCATTTGATTCATCAAGCAAGTCATTTGAACAATTTAGCTAGGAGAAAAGTTGAGTTTCCCAAGGTCGCTCCAGACGTGTAGCAACTCTCTTGGAGCAACTATATGTTTGCCATTTCTCCCAAACCATAACACCTGCGTAAAAACTAGAGGTTTTTCATCCTTGTTCTATGATTAATAAAAATATCTTTATTTTTGTGAAATTCATCTTCATGTGGTCAGAAACATACTTCGAAGCAAAATTGGCCCTATGTGTGGCAAATGATTTTTCCCTTGGAATGAATTCTTGAAAAATTATGGAGACATGATGTTTATGAGCTGAAATGGCCTCATACTTGATGAAATTTCATGAATTGTCTTGGGACCCACATTTCCTCTAATTTTTGGTCCAATTTGTTTTTTGATGACCTTGAAAACCCTAATACCTATTAGAGACTTTGAATAAATGAAACCATGAATGACTGAAATAATAATGACAACTCTTGGTGATGGTACACTCAGAAAAGTGGTGAAATGAGAGAGCAAGTAATGAAAATTTTGAAAAGAGTGAGGTTTTGAGCTAGGACTACCTCCAGTGACCAAATTTTTGCATGACCTAGTGGAATGAATTTTTTTTTAGAATGGGACCCCTAACATGACATGAAAGAGTTAATTTTATCACTGGTGGAAGGATGAAAATACTGACACTAACAGTGCCAATACCCAGAAACATCATGCTTCTTCATAAATGTCATGTTGCTCCATCAAAAATGTCACAGAGCCTCCAAAAGCGTAGCAGATTGGATTTTTCTTGAAAAAATTTCCAATTTTCTCCCACCTTTGTCAATGGTAAGGTATTCTGAAGGTGAGAGATGCACTTTATTGAGAAAGGGGAGAAAACATGAGTGAAAGAGATCAATTTTTCCCTTTTAATAACATCAATAAGACACTTTTTTTGTCATTTAGTGAAAACATAACCTTTTTGAAGAACACTTTACTTTTTGAATATTTTGAAAATGTAACAAGATTTTTAAAGAGGACAAATTGTCTCCTTTTATTCACCTACCTAAGATAACTCACTTTTAAATATACCTTTGTATGATGGAAGTGAATGACCCTTCTTTTTTCCTTCTTTATGATAGATTTTGGACTTTTATGGTGGCAAAGTGAAAGACACCTAGTCACTGACCTAGGTGAAGACATGGCGACTTGACTTGAGACTCTAGATGAAAATGAAGGACATGGCCCGTGAAATGACAATAACCATGAATAAACTGGAGGAAGTAGCTTTTAAAGACCTAGACATATCTAGCAATCAAAATTCTATTTGAAAACTGACTTGGAAATATAAAATTTTGACCTAGAACCACTACTAAACAAATTTGAAAGAGTACATGTTGATCACTGAATATTGGACACTAACATTGACATCAGCATGCCAAATGGCACTATGGGTCCTGCCTGAAAAAAATTTAGTTGTTTTGGAAAAACTTCAGTGGGTCATAACTTCTTCATATGATGTCGGATTGAGGTGTCATTCATGTCGTTGGATTCATAACAACGAGATCTTTGATTTGAGGATAGATTTACTGCATTTCGAGAAATTTTAAAATTTGGCCTTTTAGGATCCTCCTGATCATTCCTCCCCACTAATGAGCCTTTGGGCTACCAAAACCTTTATCATTCAATTGGAAAGTGAGGGAATTGCTCCCTCACTTTATTTTTTTCATTCCAACGGGCCTTACTTGGATGCATTCCCTTGAAACCAATATGAAGGTACTCCATGTCTCCCCATCGTGAAGTATTAGTTCTCCTATCAAGAATGATATCCTTAAGTAGCTTTCACAATTATTAAAGTGAAAATTCATACACTGTAGGAACCTGTCCAACCTCTTTCGGTGTCCATGATCAGAGGAGGCTCATAAAGCTTCAAGTTTTCAATGTTCACCACTGAGTACATCTGCATGTATGTTAGCAATTTAAGATGAAAACAATTGTCTCCAATCTTCTCTAATACGGTGAATGGGCCATATCAGATCGATCTCAACTTCTTTCCTTCCCCTTTCATTCTGTCTTTGTTGATGTGGAGCCACACCCTGTCTCCAACCTAGAATTGGTGATCAACCTGGTGCTTGTCATGTCGAGCCTTGTATTGGGCTTGAATTTTCTCCAACTACTCCTGCACTTCCTAGTGAATCATCTGAATTCATTGAATAAACTTGTGTGATTTTTCTCTGTCATATTTCTCACCAAAATATTCATCTCTCCTAAATACCATGTCTAAAGGATCCTTTGGAAAATATCCAAAGCATGTCTCAAATGGTGAGCTCTGAGTGGATGAATGCACTTCCCAGTTGTATGCATGTTGTACATAAGGACATTGTTTTTCCCAAAATGTGGGATGCTTGCTACAATAGCTCCAGAGTAAATGTATCACTATGCAGTTGAAAACCTCTGTTTATACGTCAGTCTTCGGATAAAATGTCATGCTCCTCTTCAGTTTGGTGTCTATCACTCTCAACAAACTCGTCCAAAACTCTCCAAGGAAATGAGAGTCTAAATTAGACACAATAGATGTGGGCAACCCAAAATTGACCTATACAAATTGGAAGAAGAGATGAGCAGTCTGCTTTGTAGTGACCTGATTTTTACAAGGCATTAAGACACACATTTTTCTAAATCAATCCACAATGACATACAAATAGTCATGACCTCTCTTAGACAATGGAAACCTGCCAAAAAAATCCATTGACACGTTTTCCCATGGACGAATCACAACAGGGAGTGGTGTGTAGAGCCCCAATTTTCTATTAGAGGGCTTACAAACTGACCACAACACACATCCCTTTATATATTGAGTCAATATTTTTCATGTGAGGCCAATAAAATAACCTCTGCAAATGAGACAAATTTTTCCCTACACCAAAACGACTCGACACAAGAGAGGTATATGCCTCTTTGATTACATGTATTCTTTCATTGGTGGGAATAAAACATTTTCCAAGATGGTACAACAATTTCCCTTGTAAATGGTAGTTGTCTACCTGTGATCCATGAGTCATATTTGCATAAATCTCCTTAAAATATTCATCATCAACCTATTTTTCAACATAAATTTCAAAATATAAAGAATAATTTTGCAAAATTATAGATGCAGAAACAGGAGGGCAAGAAAGCATATCTTCCAATTTGTTGTTGGTGCCCTTCTTGTGTTTGATTTCAAAGTGAAATTTTTGGAGGAGTCCCATCCATTGGAAATTACGTGCTTGTTGAATCTTGGTTTGTGACTGGAGATACTACAAGGGCTGGTGCTCTATGTGAATGATGGCATCCTTTCCAATAAAACAGTGCTTCCACTTTTTCATGCTTTCAACCGAGCCATACAGCTCCATGTCATATGTGGGATAGTTCATAACATCTTGGGAGAATCTCTTGTTGGGAAAAATACTGAGAGGGACAAGGGGGTGAATCAATATTTAGAGCTTAATGATCATTTTAACTTTTTCTTTGTTGAATTCCATGTGCGGGTTTAGTGAACCCAACTTGCGTATACACGCGCATATACCACCAGAAAATTGCGTATGCTGATATAATTTTATTGTTAGAAAAAATTTTAGAAACTATATTTAACTCAACTTATCAGTTATGCATCTGTTAGTTAAGCAGTAAATATGTGCAGTAACAGCAGAATAAATCATAACACAAGAGCAACACACATGAACACCAAGATTTAAGGTGGAAACCCAATTGGGGAGAAAACCACCGCTGCTATTGTCTTTGTCTTCAATATTTATTATATGGAAAACTGCTTACAATATTGTACTGATGCAGACTCATATCAGTAAGTAGGCATCTACCTGCAGAAGGCTGCAACCTTCTCTCATTTTCCAACTGTGACTAGAAGGGAGCTACAACCCCCTGGTCTTGTTTACCAGCCACTACTGGAAGGGAGCTTCAACCCCCTAATTAGAACATCGTCTTATACTCGCAGGAAACTTCTACTTCCACCCTGAAGGCTTCAACCCCTAGAACTACTGCATACAATGTTTCATCAATTTTCACACTAGATCACACAGCTTCAACACAACCCTTCATAAAGATCAACAACAATAAAATTTACCCATTACTTCAATCAGAACAGTGAGATCACTATAACTAGACCACAGAAATAACGCAGATTTCAGAATCAGTATGCAGAATCAAACTCAACCCTAAACATTCATTATCTTAAAATGCATAAGCTACTTTTCTTTTCTGAACCCGCGTGTATACACCCTTTCCTTTACACCAACCTGCATGTATATCTATGAATATTTTTTTTCAGAATATTGTCAGTCATAGATCGAGATCTAAGGCTTTCAGTCAGATATATTTTCAGTATTGCAAAACCCTTGATCAGTTAGACATTATAAAACATATTTACTCACTCATTGATCAGATTTGTACATAATCAACTTAGCAGCATATGCAGCATTCAAGCAACCCAGATCTACATGAAGAATTCATTGACAGACAACAGAAATATAGCAGCAATAAGTAGAAAACCTCTGCAATAAGCTTCAGAAAAACTTTACTTCCATACGTGCCTTTTCCGAGACAAAGCCGCGTATATACATGCTTTTACCAAGACGAACTAGCATATAGATCTATAAATATTAATTCTGCAGAATGATTCAGATCTATAGAACTTACCCAGATTTCTTGACTCCACTTCAGCAAACATGCGTCAAGTCTCAAATCTAATCATCTCTTCAATACATCATGCAAGAAAATATTCATTTCAGGTCTAGAGATTTTGATCCATCATTGTATCCAAGGGTGCATCATAGATTCAGATCTACCAATAAAACAGAGTTCATCCCATGCAAGTATACTTTAGAGAGAAGTATTCAGTGACAACCCTTACACATGCACACCTTGCACTATGTTCTTCTTCTCCTTATATAGATTTATAGTTTACCAATACCCTGAGTCAAAACCACACAACTGCTAATGGTATTCTTGGACGGAATCAAATAGACGACTTAGCGCTCAATCCTGTGGGTTAATACCATGGTAATTTCCACTGGTATCATATTTTTTGGAGTGCAAAAGGCATACACAGCTTGGATCATTCTTCTCCACGTGTATACGTGACTTGGACTATACAAACCCGCGTATAGAACCTGCAATATGAAATTTAACCAATCTTCTGTTGGACTTTACACATTTCTTCTGATAGACTACTAAGCTTCTCCAGAAGACATATACTCCATATTTTACTAGAGAGTTTCCATCGAGGACATCATATTAAGACATAAGAATCATATTTCCAACAATCTCCCCCTTTGGACTTTGTTGAGATTCAACAAGATGATGAGCTTAGTGAAAATTAAGCACCTTCACTAAGTGGGGCCCGTAGGCTATTTTTAGGTGTATGTCTATTTTTAGACATGGTGAGCATATTCTATAAGTTGCAGGATGCTATTTGTAGATGGTTGATCAAGTTAGAAAAATAGATGAAATTCTATTTTTAGAAGATTGGGCGAAGTCTATTTATAGAACGCTAATCTAAAAATAGATGCATGTCGATTATTATTAGCCCTTAATAACAATCCAACAATAAATATCAACTTATTCTCTTGGAGCACTTTATTTCAGTGAACAGATTTGGAAAATCAGTGGTCTGAAGGAATTACACAATTCCTAGGGTGGTTGGTGACTCATGCATGGAGGACTCAGTTAGAACTGAAGTGGCAGAGTTGTGACAGAGTTGGAAGAGTAGTTATGGGAGTTGTTATTTAGTTTAACTCAATTAAGTAAGTTAAACTCAGTTGTGCTAGTTGTATCTAGTTCTAACTAAAGATACACTAGTGAGAGTTTAATGAATTAATTATTTAATTAATTCACAACTAGAGACTCACTTGCAACCGAACAAATACAGTAGTTAACTACTTGCATGTCAGTTCCAGTGGAGACCCAGTGGAGAGATAGGTGAAAGGGTGAGATGGACTATCTGTTGTGACTATAGTGATTCATTCAATGCATCTGACACACATTGGAGATGCCAATGAGGATTGCGCAGCTAAGGCAAGGAAAACTTGAATTCATTCAGGGGTCTTCTTTAGCAGGGATTGCGTAGTGGAGGCAAGCTGTTAAGAGGCAAGAAATTGGTGCATAGATATGCAAATTTCTGCATGATAGTGTGTAATGATTGTTGATTGTACTAAGAGCTTGATGTACTAATATTTGTATGAGATTATTAAATGATATATTGATATACATAATATATGATAGTTGGGGTTTTTAGCTTTAAGCTTTCCCGTTAAACAACTGTGTTTATGTGTGCTTGATTTGCTTCATATGTGTTTGCAATTGGCGATTTAATTTCCGCAACGAATTAAGTGGAATGATTCTTTATTTAACACAAGTTAATTTGTTAGATCAGGGGAGTCCAGTAATATACATGCATCTTGTATAATTTCTACAGACTTGATGGAAACCATGATGGTGTTTGACCACCACAACAGATATATGCAATAAACATAACCATAATTCAAACACCCAAAATACTCTCCCCCTTTGACATCAAGGGAAAAGGGCACAATTTTTACCATGCTCCCCCTAAGGTCATGTTGAATCTCCGGAAATATTTTTCAGACTCTATAACTCAACCAAGCATGATCGCCAAGAATTCATACTTACATCAATGATCCAACCAAGTGGAATTACATAATTGACTCAACTACCCAACCAAGTGGGTTTACATATTAGAACAAGTCCTTACATGACTTAATATAACAATTTACATCATTAGTGTTGTGGAGGTAAATCCCCTCTGTGGACAAAGGCGATCGCTACTAGCCCAGACCGGGTCTAGCAACGATCGTTCACGCTATAGTGCAGGTTCCTAATTGAAAATAAACCAACTAGCGATGAAGGCTTACCTGGAATCCAACATTGTCACTCATAGAGAAAGTAGTGCTCCCGTTCCTTAGCTCCAGCAGATCACAATCCTCACGATCTCCATGATCGGACACCTGCACACGCAAGAAACAAAACAAACGCAAGCGTAAAATCCAGTACATACAACTATATGTCAGTTAGAGAAGACATAACTCATGCTTATCATCAAAACAAGAGTGGAACCATAACCAATAGTCACTTATCATTAATCAATCAAAAGAAGAATACAACCATAGCTCTGACGCTGAATTCTCCTTTGGAGGGTCGTCATCAGAACGTGTCTCAATAAAGCTTGCCAGGGATGGGACAAGCCTCTCTATCCGGATGATAAAGCATGCCAGGGATGGGACAAGCCTCTCTTAAGGGAATGAATCAAGGCTCTTGCAGCATAAGGCTCTTGGGAACATGGAGACTAGCTTGCAAAGGAGATGAGCAAGCTTTTATAGATGGAGGAAGGGGATTTGGGATCCCTATAATCATGAGATTGGCCCTATCCTCAAGGAAGCTTCCATGAGAGGTGGAAAACCACTTCCTCTACATGGAGATCCGGAGCCAAACCTCCCAACTCAAGATAGATACCAGTTTAGGAATTGGTTGGAGTGAATCTTCCGCCATTTATTTTTTAAAAACACTCCTTAAAATGGCTGGTGCGAGTGCAACTCTGAGACAAAGCGCCAATTGGTGCGCCCTCTTTGGAGGATTTCCCCCATTGGAACGAGGGCTGAACTGTGTACCTGCGCCAATGCAAAAAAGGTGTTTTTAGGGTTTTTCATAAGGAGATGTCTTCAGGGAAATGAAAGCTCATGTTCATAGGGATGTCATGGAAGTGATTTCAAGTCATGTCATTTCTCACAGGTCACGGAATGAGCCCTCCAATTGTGTGGGATGGGGAATTGCAGGGACGGTGACAAATTGTTGTGAAACAGATGCCCCCTAAAGCATGAGGCCCGAGAGAGAGAGAGGGGTGAAATGCTTTACGAGAACGTGTCCAACTGAAAACACCGCCATCGAAAAACCTGCATAGAGAAGTACAATTGATATCTCAAATACATGATCTATATGTGGTATGGGCACAGCCATCCATAACAGAGTATGTAGTAAACCAGATCCGAGGCATGGATGCAGCCATCCAGTGAGGATTGATAAATAGACTAAGGTATGGTCGCAGCCATCCAATCAATGAGTCATGTAACTAATCATAATGATCCACAAAATTGCAGCCTAGATTATAACAGACAGGAATCCAGGGTCTTGCGCTCCATCTCAACCCAAACAAAGTACAAGTTAAACCATGTGAATGAGTGAGCTGAAGTTGAACATGCAATAACGTCGTCTAATTACCAGCCAGTGATGAAAGTTGTTAACAGACGCGAGAGGTACCACCAATAATGACAATGGTCCTCAAGGTACTACAGGTACAATCTACAGCATGTGAATCAATGAGCTGGAATCGAACACCCGTAGAATCACTCGATCGGAGGCCAATGATGAAAACCTCACGTCGAATGCGAAAAACCTGCCATTGAGGCATGCAGGCTCTAAGGTACCAGAAGGGAGTCTCTAGATCAGCTTCCTGGATAATGAGCTGAAGTCGACAGGAAGCGACCTTGATCGAAGGTGGGCCATAGTGTTTCCCACATCATCGACACGAGATAGAGGAACATAATTTCTTTGTGAATCACGATCAGATGAGAATTAGAGGAATGTTGGTACTCGTAGAGGTCAACTTCTCTTGAACATATTGATGGCATGACAGTGGATTTGGCAGTATTTGACATCAAAAGATCAAAGGTCATGATGACGAGGCAAAGAGCAAATGAGAGGTCAAAAGGGATCACCCAAACCCATGGAGGCCAGTGAAAAAATGAGGTGAGATGTCCCCAACCCGACACGAATGCAAACAAGTGCCATGTTTAAGAGCGACATACTGCCGACACGACAATGATGTTGGTTCCATTTTCCCCACCATTTCTTGCGAGTACCTCTTTATTTTTACACAAGCTTGAAAAGGATACCATATGCTTGCTGTATAAGTCCATCCTAGTACATTTAACAAGCCCTAGGAAGGAGGAACTTGAATACCGTCATTACGACTGAATCCGATGTCATCAGGGTTTAACGAGTTTGACAAAGGAAGAACTCGGCGTCTTGTCATGTTTAGAGAGTTTGACAAGATAGCGGAAAAGAAAACTCCAGAGGTCCCTTTTCATAAATAATTCCTTAGATCCGAAAAGATAGAAAACTTTGTCTGAGAAAACCTCCTAGTCACGATAGGCGAGGGTATTCCTTTTTCATAAATAATCTATCCCAGCCTGAAAAAGGGGTAAATGTATACTGGGTAGATGTCGTTTCATGGCCACTTTAATGAGATTGAAATGACAAGGGCCTCGGTAATCTTTTCATGTTTAGAGAGTTAGAAAAGAGTTGAAAGTTGACTCCTCCTGGAGGAACGAGTGGTATAAAGGGTAGCAACTGGTTTCGGTAATGTTGGAACTGCTCAGAACAAGTAAAGGTCAAGAGGTTGGCTAACAAGACCACTCATCGCAGCGGTTCCTCAGGAATGGATAAAACATCCAAGTGAAGGCATATGATCGGCCAAGAAGATAATGACAATGGAGTGACAAAACCAAGGCTCATCTGGCAAACACAGGCTGATAAGATGACAATCACAAGAGGTAAAATGGGAAAGGTTTCATTTTTACACAAGCTTGAAATCAGGAAACTCTGCTTGAAGTTGGTTTCATTTTTACCCAAGCTTGAAACAAATATAAACTATGCTTGAAACCAGTTTCATTTTTACACAAGCTTGAAACGGAAACAAACTATGCTTGAAAAATTCAGCATGCCCCCAGCATGGTGACTCAATTCAAGGTACATGCCTCCCAAGCTTCAATCCATGCACCTGAGTAAATAGATGGAGGGAGTGAAGGTTCAAGTTACGAGATCACGAGAAAGACTCGACTGGGATTTTACGAGAACTTATCAAAGACTCGAATTGAACGGGAATGTGTTTCATTGTTTTAACGAGGTTGACACATTAAAAGAACTATCCTCAGGACACCTTGTTTCATGGTTTAAGAAGCTTGGCACAAGATAAGGAACTCTGCTCCGACAACCTTGTTTCATTTTTTAACGAGCTTGACACAGGAAAAGAACCATGCTTTGACAACCTTGTTTCATTTTTTAACGAGCTTGACACAGGAAAAGAACCATGCTCTGACGACCTTGTTTCATTTTTTAAGGAGCTCGACACAAGAAAAGAACCATGCTCCGACAACCTTGTTTCATTTTTTAAGGAGCTTGACACAAGACAAGGAACTCTGCTCCAACCGACCTCATCATAATGAATAAGAAGTCATTGCTTCTAAGAGTTCCACTCCTGATGGAAGGAAAACATCCTGGAAGTCAGGACCCATTGCCCCCAGCACCTGATGCACAATGGAAACATCACTGGGTACAGGCATGGGGTAGGTGGCCACATAGTTGACCTGCGGTGGGGCAAATACAACAGGTGGATAAAAACTAGGAAGGGATGATGGCGGGCTAGCGGTCACATCATGACCAAAGAACGAAAGCTAATCAATGGTCACGATTCGTCCATGTGGAAAAAAGACCACACGAAAAAGGGAGGAGACAAGCGCTCCCATGGCATAGGTGTAATCACACCCCAAGAGCAGATTAAAATCCAAGGGGCCTGGAACAACCATCATGTCGATATGGATGATTTTACCTCCCAATGTAATAGGTAACCTTGGAAGGATCCCTAATGGTTGACTCATTTTTCTGTTAAATGCCAACAGATTCTGCATAACAGGCGCAAGCGGCGGCAAACCGAAAGCTTGCCAAGTAGTTGAGGATAGAACACTAACAGACGTGCCTTCGTCTATAATGGTCCTAGGTACGACTAGACCAAAATCCTGTACTGTGATCTCGAAAGGCACATAAGATGGAAGGCGGTATCCTACAAATCGACTCCAATCAAAGGAAGCGACCAAACTACTTGGAGGGGCTACCATCAAACCGAGATGGTCTTCCCCTAGTGTTACGGAAAAAGAAGGAGCATCCTCCACGACCTCCATCTCGAAGGTGGGAGGGGTATCCTCCGGAACGTCCATCACGAGAGGCGGAGGAGCAGCTTCTTGAGATATAGGGACAAGAGAATACTTCTCCAAGTTCGAAGAATCTAAAGAAACCAACAGAACATGAGGGGTATGGGATCCATTCTCAACGGAAAAGACCTGGTGCACCACAGACGGGGCTAGTTCAACCGATCCCACGACCAATGGTTGGTCAGGAATGGATTCCTGAATTTGAATTTCCGAGGGATAGGGATCGACCAAGGATGACTCTTGACCAATCATGGCATCAACAGGTGGAAGACTCAAAGAAAGTTGTTTGTAACCAGTGAGAAGGCATGGTGTAGAAACAGTCAGGTTGTCCAACACTCTTTTGGCTTCATCCATATATGGACAAAGGTGAATGGCATGATGCCCTTCACACAACTTACAGGGATTGGTGATCTTACCCTGCTTCTTAAGAGTTTTACTAGTACCAGTTGAAGACGTGCCCCCAACCTGACTCCCAGAAGCCAAAGGCAATGGCAGGCGACCGTTGGACCATGCTTCGAGCACCTTGGGAATGCCAGGGCAATCTCGAAGAAGATGGTCTCCAGTGCACAACATGCAATGGAACTTGACTTTCCGTGGAGGGTTGGAAAGTTTATCAAGAGGAGACTTCTTAGGCACAATAGCTGCAGAGCTAGCCTCTCCTTTATCTAACTTCTTCTTCTTCTTCTTAGCCACTTGGTTACTCGAATCCATACTTTCACCAGGCAAAGTAGAAGAGGAGGACGCAGAAACAGGCGAAGAAGGGGAGAGGTCCACCTTGGAATCAACATTATGGTGTTCAGGTGGAGGAACTGATTGAACAGTAGCTGAGACATTTGGGACCACAAAGGTTGAAAACAACCAAACAGGCAACCCAACAGTTAACCCAGGAAGGGACAACGTTGCCATATAAGGAGCACCAACATTTCCAAAAGGAGGAAAATGACCAGGATTCCCATCGAAGGGGATTCCTTGGTTGGTGAACTCTGGAAAAGTTGCCATCAAAACAACTTAAAACCGCACACGGGCTAAAAACCAAGGCACACAATCAAATGGCCAACAAGCAAACTCTAAAAGGGCATGTGATCACAGGTGATTTATTTTACCACATTGAAACTTAGAAACTTCACTGTTTCATGTTTTAAGAGTCGAGAAACGAATGAAAGGTGCTCTATCTCTTTCAGTTTTGAAGCAAGCATGAAAGGACAAGCGCTTGATGATCCTTTCAAATTTAAAGAGTCAGATAAGATCAAAATGACTGCTCAGGAATACTAGGCAAAGGTTGTACCAAATAACTGTGAACTGCAATATACACCTTGGTTTCAAAATGAAAGAGAAATCAACCAAGGACTTAACGTACGTGCAGGCAATCTCCCCGAATGTTGTGTCTGGTGTATCACAGGTATAGGGTGGCAGACTCGGCTTCCTATGGATAAAGGATAGAAACCTAGTGGGGTCTCCCTTTATATACTCAACGGTACGGGGAGCACAAGTCCGTACTAGTGTTGTCTAAAGCCAGGAGGCAAATGACAGCTACTAGGTTTAAAGACGCCGAAACACGTCTCTAGCCTAGACCTATAAATATTTCGTTAATGTTTCAATGCTGCCTTAGTGTAAATTGAATGAATTTTAATGTTTATCTTCAATTATGTTTCAGTTTCAAGGCCCTACCGTATGTCATCTGACAATCTCCTATATGCAACTATATGAGAAAAGAAAATTTTTCAATTCGATGAATGCTATCTAGTTAAGGGAAGAGCTTCAAACAATGATGCAACAAACAACAACACTGTAAATGAAATTATTCCAAACTAGATGAATTTCACTATCCAAAATTAATTTCAAACATTCAACGATGCGAATAATGCAATGTAATCTATGCAAAATCCTCTTTTCCGAAAACTATGCAATTGTAATCTATGCACAATTTCCTTTTCCTTTTCAAATTATAAGAATGCACTCAATGCATTTTTCGATAAAATGAGAATCTACTTAATGCATAATTTTAATGAAAGAGAATGCACTCAAAGTGACTTTTAGCTTTCAATCATTAAACAATGTGATCTAAGTTCAATGATAAATCTCAAAAATACTTTTCAATGCAATGTGATCTAATGCATTTTAACAAAAAGAAAACTATGAGATGAAAACTAAAAGAATGCAAATCTTCTTAATGGAAGGATAAATGCAAAAGGATGTAATCAAACACTAAGAATGAAATCGTTGTTTCAAACACTTTGTAACGAAGTTCCTCAAAAGGCTACAAGACATATGAGGTCAAACACAAAGAGGACTTCCAAAGCAAGAGATCAAAACAAGGCATTCATTCCCTTTTACATCAAGCAATCATGGAAAGAAGACATTCCAAACAATGAGCAATGTAATCTATGCTCATAAAGTGAAAAGACCAGAAGGGAAAGACACACTGGTGAAGGATTAAGGGAAAAAATCTCAATTTTCACACACCCTGAAATTGGCCCGACTTGTACATTGACAATTAGCGCCAACTGGCGTGACTTGCTCACTGAAAACTAGCGCCAATGCCCAATTGGCACGGGTTGCTAATTGACAACAAGCGCCAACGCCTGAAAATTAAAAAACAAAGAATTTCTCCCAACCAAGACCAGACTCACCACTTCAAGCAGGATCTAAAACAAACCCAGAAGCAAAGTACTGACCAAAAGAAAATTCCAAACAAGGGTAAACCCTAGCACCTACAGGAGATGGCGCAACTGTCTGGCTGTAATCCGCGCCAGACAGGGAATGGTGCGAGTGATAAACTAGAAAATTGCGCCAACTGGCGCGACTGTCAGGGCTAAACTCGCGCCAATCAAGCCAACTATGAAAAGGTGAAAATTCAGAAAAGCAGAGGTCAGATCGGATCCTCTGGGGCTGAACCACAAGCCAAACACTCAGAAAAGAGCCAGCCAAAAGAGCCGACCAAGGAAGTAGAGTTGAGAAACAACCGAAAAGACAAGACAACACTCCAAGTGTTCAGTTCATAAACCAAATCGGAGATTGACTGAAGCAGGGTTGATCTACTTTTCTAATGCAAAGAAAAAGCATTTCGAAGGCTATCTGGCTAACTTCAGGCTCCGTCTATAGTTTACAAAGTAGAACAGCAACAAGCTAGATGATCCCCAGCAGAGTCGCCAATTTGTTGTGGACGTAAATCCCCTCTGCAGACAGAGGCAATCCCTACTAGCCCAGACCGGGTCTAGCAACGATTGTTCACGCTATAGTGCAGGTTCCTAATTGCAAATAAACCAACTAGCGATGAAGGCTTACCTGGAATCCAACGCTGTCGCTCGTAGAGAAAGTAGCACTCCGTTCCTTAGCTCCGGTAGATCACAATCCTCATGATCTCCATGATCGGACACCTACACATGCAAGAAACAAAACAAACGCAAGCATAAAATCTAGTACATACAACTATATGTCAATCAGAGAAGACATAACTCATGCTCATCATCAAAACAAGAGTGGAACCATAACCAATAGTCGCTTATCATTAATCAATCAAAAGAAGAATACAACCATAGCTCTGACGCTAAATTCTCCTTCGGAGGGTCGTCATTAGAACTTGTCTCGATAAAGCCTGCCAGGGATGGGACAAGCCTCTCTCTCCTGATGTCTCGAAAATAATCTCCTTGCTTGGATTTGGCCTTAAGGGAATGAATCAAGGCTCTTGCAACATAAGGCTCTTGGGAACTTGGAGACTAGCTTGCAAAGGAGATGAGCAAGCTTTTATAGATGGAGGAAGGGGAGTTGGGATCCCTATAATCATGGGATTGGCCCTATCCTCAAGGAAACTTCCATGAGAGGTGGCAAACCACTTCCTCTACATGGAGATCCGGAGCCAAACCTCCCAACTCAAGATAGATACCAGTTTAGGAATTGGTTGGAGTGAATCTTCTACCATTTATTTTTAAAAAACACTCCTTAAAATGGCTGGCGCGAGTGCGACTCTGAGATAGAGCACCAATTGGCGCGCCCTCTTTGGAGGATTTCCCCCATTGGCACGAGGGCTTAATTGTGTACCTGCGCCAATGCAAAAAAGGTGTTTTTAGGGTTTTTCACAAGGAGATGTCTTCAGGGCAATGAAAGATCATGTTCAGAGGGATGTCATGGAAGTGATTTCAAGTCATGTCATTGCTCACAGTTCACAGAATGAGCCCTCCAATTGTGCGGGATGGGGAATTGCAGGGACGGTGACAAATTGCTGTGTAACAATTAGTGACAACAGTTCCTTTTCATCAAATTACAAAAATGAATTTTCATAAACAAGACCAAAATATCTCAATAGAGATCATATATCAAAAACCAATCAGAATGCTAACAATGCATCCTTTTCAGCAAGTCAGGTGATCCCCCTAAGCTTATGCATCCTGAACACCTTCAACAACCAATTCAGCAAAGCATCTTCATCAAAGAATGATACAAAAATATGAATACTGGAACAAAAACATATATTACCAACAGCACCACAACTGTTCTGAGTGTTGACCCAGAGAATTTCTGCCAGCAAAACTCATACATGGTTTGATGCATAGAAACTCGCGTATATACGCAATTCATCTTTATGAAACTAGTGTATCGAATTTACAATTCTGAAATTAAGCAGATTTCATCAGAGAGGCAGAGACAACTCCCAGCTTTTGTCTGAGATATTTCAATGCTTCCCTGGGAAGAGGTTTAGTAAATATATCAGCAACTTGTTCTTTGGAGGGAACGGACTCCAATTTAACCCTTTGTTCAAGCACTTGTTCATGTAGGAAGTGATATTTGATAGGAATGTGCTAGGTCTTGAAATGCATAACAGGATTCTTTGAGATACTAATGGCACTTGTATTATCACATAAAATGGATATGGGAGGTGAGAATTTGATTTGAATGTCTTGTAGAGTATGCATCATCCAAAGAATTTGTGTGCAACATGATGTGGCAGCCACATATTATGCTTCTGCTTTAGATAAGGCAATAGAACTTTGTTTCTTGTTGAACCAAGATACTAATTGGGGCCCCATATAGAATGCACCACCACTACTGCTTTTTCGATCATCAACATTTCCAACCAATCCGCATCTATGTAAGCATGAAGAGTGAGATCAGCATTCTTTGGATACCATAGACCAAAGTCTTGAGTCCCTTGCAGATATTTGAATATTCTTTTTACAGCCTAAAGGTGAGACTCTTTTGGATTAGCTTGGAATCGTCGAAAAATTCCAACTACATGCATAATGTATGGTCTTGTCCCGGTTAGATAAAGAAGACTTCCAATCATGGATCTATATTCTGGTTGATTCACCATGGGAGAATCATCATGAGAACTGAGGTTACATCCAGTTACCATTGGTGTACTCATAGGTTTGCAGTTTTACATCCCATACTTCTTTATAATTTGCTTAAGATATTTTTCTTATGATAAACATATGCCATCTATTGCTTATTTCACTTGTAAGCCAAGAAAAAATGTTAGTTCCCCAAGTAAAGACATTTCAAATTATTGTTGCATAACATAAGCAAATTTCTGACTCATGGACTCCTCATTACTTCCAAAAATTATGTCATCAACATATACAACTACAATCAATAGTTTATCATTCTCAATTTTTGTGTATAAGTTACTATCAGCAGATCCCTTTGTAAAACCTTGTTGATGAAGATATTTGTCAAGACGATAGTACCATGCCCAAGGATCTTGTTTGAGACCATATAAAGCCTTTTTAAGTTTACATATAAGTTTTTCATCATTTCCCAGAATGAATCCTTCTGGTTGTTCTAT
This sequence comes from Pinus albicaulis, assembly GCA_034641835.2. Classification (NCBI taxonomy): domain Eukaryota; kingdom Viridiplantae; phylum Streptophyta; class Pinopsida; order Pinales; family Pinaceae; genus Pinus; species Pinus albicaulis. Next base: position 306,062,378 of record CM076571.1, read on the forward strand.
ATAAACTTCTTCTTCTAGATCACCAGTGAGGAAAGAAGATTTAACATCCATTTGATAAACTTTGAATTGTTGAAAACTTGAAAAATCAAGAAACATTCTTATGGCTTCAAGTCTAGCTACAAGAGCAAATGTTTCTTCAAATTCTAGACCTTCTTTTTGAGCATACCCTTTACAAACAAGTCTAGCTTTGTTTCTAATAACATCTCCATTTTCATTTAACTTGTTTTTGAATATCCATTTTGTTCCAATGACATTTTTATCATGAGGTCTTGGAACCAATTCCCAAGTATGATTCTTTTCAATCTAATCAAGTTCTTCATTCATGACTTGAATCCAACATTCATCTTTACTAGCTTGATTGACACTTTGTGGCTCAATAGTGAATAGGAATTCCAGATAGCTAGGAGATCCTACAAGAGTTCTTCTTTTTTGAACACCGGATCCATTTTTTCCAAAATTTGAGACTCTAGATGATTCTTTTGAACATACATGGACGGAGGCTTTTTAGATAGATCTTCTTTTGATGCTTCATTGGTTTCACCTTCTATATTGTTGCTATTTGATGTGGGGAAATATACATCATCATCATCTTCATTTTTTGCTATTATTTCCCTTTTAGGAGCTGAGAGAGACTCGTCAATTACAACATCAATACATTCAACAATATTCTGAAGTCTTTTATTATAACATTTATATGCTTTACTTCTAGAAGAGTAACCAAGAAATATTCCTTCATCTGCTCTAGGTTCAAACTTACAAAGTTTTTCATCATTGTTCTTGATAAAACATTTTCTTCTGAAAACTCTAAAATGCTTTATGGTGGGAAGATTTCCATACCAAAGTTCATAAGGAGTTTTATCACTGTTCACCCAAACATGAGCTTTGTTTATAATATTTACTGCAATATGTGCTACTTCTCTCCAAAAGGTATCAGGAGTTCCAGATTCATCAAGCATAGCCCAAGCCATTTGTTGAATAGTTATATTAATCCTTTCTGCCACACCATATTGTTGTGGATTCCAGCTACAGAAAATTGTCTTTTTATGCCATGATGTTCACGTAAATCAAATAATTCATCTGATATATATTCTCTTCCTCGGTCATATATAAGACATTTTATTTTTAGATCTAATTCATTTTAAACCAAAGCTTTGAAGATCATAAAATTTTCAAATGCTTCATCTTTATGTTTTAGTAAACCGATCCAACACATTCTAGAGAAGTCATCAATAAATAAAATATAGTATTGTTCTCTACGAGGTGAATTTTTCCTTACAAGACCACATATATCAATATGTATAAGTCCAAGAGGCTTACTTGTTGATCCTTCTTTAGCATTGAATTGCACCCTATTTTTCTTACCAAATTGGCATGATTTGCATATGGTACTTTCAGGTAGAGTGATGTTGGAAAGATCATGAACAACTTTGATTCTACTAGATTTTCTTATTTGAGAGAAGCTCAAATGTCCCAACCTTCTATGCCATAACAAATTTTCTGAAGATTTACCCAAGTAGCATTGTTCTTGGCCACCTTTCAATACATACATATTGCTTGGTGTTCTAGTTCCTTTTATTACAATTTTTCCTGTGTCAAGTTCACATACTACACATTCTTTTGAACTAAAGACAACTTCATTTCCTTGATCACACATTTGACTCACACTCAATAGGTTGTGCTTTAATCCATCCACATACATAGCATTGTTAGCTTTCACGTTTTCTTTTAGAAAAACAAAACCTTTTCCTTTAATGACAACAGGAGAGTCATTTCCAAAAGTAACATTCTCTTCTTTCTCTAGAGAATTGTATGAAAGGAGTTTATTTCTATCTCCTGTCATCTGTTTTGAGTATTCGATATCAATGTACCATTGATTTTCTTCCCCTTATTCAAATAAAGCTATGCCACAGCTTTTGACCTGTAAGTCCTTCTTTCTCCAAACCTTGGAATTTGAAGGTATATGCTCTTTTGGCTGAAGCTTGCTCCTGCATTCAGAATCTTCATGGCCAAAGTTATTGCAATAAGCACATTCAATTTCATTTTGAAGAGGAGAAAAGTTGTTATAAGTATTCTTACTTATTCCAGTCTCATTTCTTTGCTTTCTTTCTTCTCTAGTCCTGATGGTTTTGTATGCAACACATTGAGCAGCCTTATGACAAAAATTATGACATGAGAAACATTGTCCATTAAAGAAGAAATTTTTGTGATCATGAAACCTTCTATTTATGTTTACCTGCTGATTGATATTCCTGCTCTTTTTCTTCCTTGTATTAAAGTGGTCATGCTTTACCTGTGTAGTTTCTTTATTCTTTTGCTGAGAGACAGAATCTTGTAGGCTAGATTTAGCTACATTTAGATAGCTTGGTGTTGAAGACAGAGATGATTCTCCAATATATCCAAGACCTGTCCTTATAAGAGGAGAGCGTTGTACCTTGATAATTTCATCTAAGGTTTCAAATCCTTTAGCAAATCTAAGATATAAAGTTTTCACTTTCTCAATTTCCTTTCTTAGACTTACTATTTCACATTCTAATTTCTCATTGTGCTTCTCCTTTTCTATAAGATGATTTTTTAAAGTATCTTTGGAAATTTTGTTTTCTTCCAAACATATTTTGAGATGATTTATTTCTTCAAGAAAGTCATTTTCTTCTAATGCATCCATAAAAGTATCACTAGAGTCCTTTTCAAAAGCCATGAGTAGTCTAATATCTTGATCAGATTCTCCTTCTTCACTATTTGATAGACCATCACTATCTTCATGAGTATAATAGCTTTTTCTATTGATAAATCGTTTCAGCTTTTTCTATTGATAAATTGTTTCTTATTTCCTTTAGCCACTTACTTTCCATTTTCATGATTTCCTTTATGGGGACATTTAGCAACATAATGACCAACTCTTCCACAAGAAAATCATTTAAAAGGAAGCTTACCTCTGAACCTTCTAGTGCCAAGTTGTAGCTTCTTTACAAAATTTATCTCATCTTCTTTTGAAACATACCTTGATCCTTCTTGTTCTTCTAACTCCTTTCCTTTTGTAGCAGCTCTGAAGACAACTTCTTTGACTTCAAATGGACCTCCTATTCTCATTTTACATGCAGTCAGAATCCCATGAAGTTGAACAACAATAAGAATTTTTAGATCCTGCTTCTCTTCAATAGCAGACACTTTTGACTCAAATTTTGGAGTTATAGATCTTAAAACCTTTTCTACCAAAGTAGTGTCAGATATGGTTTCACCCAGATTTCTCATACTATTTACAATATCATCTAGATGTAAAAAGAAACTGGCAATGCTTTCCTCCTTATGCATTCTGAGTTTTTTTATATTAAATTCTGAAAGTTTGGAGTTTAGCACTTTTTACCTTGGCATCACCTTCATAGCTTAGAATGATTTTGTCCCATATCTCCTTTGCTATATTCAATTGCATGAGTTTCAAAAATTTTGATTCAGTCAAACTTCCCAATAATGCATTGACCACTTTTGCATTGGTTTCATAGTTCTTTCTTGTTGCTGCATCTGTTGGAACTGAAGTTGGATATTGATAACCTCCTTCAACTATAGCCCATATATCTGCTCCAAGAGACTAAATATAGGATTTTTTCCTTGTATCGATTGCTCATCTTAGCTAATATTCCTTCTAGCGATTAAGCTTCTTCAGAAGGACCTGCTCTGAAACCAATTGTTGGAAAAAATACTTAGGGGGGAGGGGGGGGTTAATCAGTATTTAGAGCTTACTGATAATTTTGAATTTTTCATTGTTGAATTCCATACACCTTTTTAATGAACCCAACACGTGTATACATGCACATATACCAACAGAAACTTGTGTATGCTGATATAATTTTATTGTTAGCAAAACTTTCAGAAACAATCTTTAACTCAGCTTATCAATTATGCATTTGTTAGTTAAGCAGTAAGTATGTGCAGTAACAACAGAATAAAACATAACATAAGAGCAACACACATGAACACCAAGACTTAAGGTGGAAACCCAATTCGGGAGAAAACCATTGTTGGTGTCGTCTCTGTCTTCAATATTTATTATATGGAAAATTGCTTACAATATTGTACTGATGTAGACTCATATTAGTACGCAGACATCTACCTGCAGAAGGCTGCAACCTTCTCTCATTTTCCAGCTGCGACTAGAAGGGAGCTACAACTCCCTTATCTCATTTACCAACCACTACTGGAAGGGAGCTTCAACCCCCTGATTAGAATACCAGCTTCTACTGGAAGGAAGCTTCTACTTCCACACTGAAGGCTTCAACCCTCAAAACCACTGCATACCACGTTTCATCAATTTTCACAGTAAATCACACAACTTCAACACAACCCTTTATAAATATCAACAACAATAAAATTTACCCATTACTTCAATCAGAACAGTGATATCATTGTAACTAGACCACATAAATAACCTAGATTTTAGAATCAGTATGCAGAATCAAACTCAACCCTGAAAATTCATTATCTTAAAATGCATATGCTACTTTTCTTTTCTAAACTCGTGTGTATATGTGCTTTCCTTTACACCAACCTGCATATAGATCTATGAATACTGATTTTTAGAATATGATCAGTCTCAAATCCAGATCTAAGACTTTCAGTTAGATATCTTTTCAGTATTGCAAAACCCTTGATAAGTCAAACATTATAAACATATTTACTCACTCATTGATCAGATTTGTACATAATCAACTTAGCAGCATATACAACATTCAAGCAACCCATATCTACACGAAGACTTTAGTGACAGACAACAGAAATACAGCAACAATAAATAGAAAACCTCTGCAATAAGCTTCAGAAAACCCTGACTTCCATACGCATATTTTATGAGACAAAGCTGCGTATATACATGCTTTTACCAAGATGAACTAGCGTATAGATCTGTAAATATCAATTCTGCAGAATGATTTAGATCTATAGAACTTACCCAGATTTCTTCACTCCACTTCAACAAACATGCGCCAGGTGTCAGATCTAATCATCTCTTCAATAGATCATGAAAGAACACAGTCATTTCAGGTCTAGAGATCCTATTCCATCATTTTATCCAAGGGTGCATCATAGATTCATATCTAACAATAAAACAAAGTTCATCCCATGCAGGTATACTTCAGAGAGAAGTATTCAGTGACAACCCTTACACATGCACACCTTGCACTATGTTCTTCTTCTCCTTATATAGATTTATCCTTTACCAATACCATGAGTCAAACCACACAACTGCCAATGGTATTCTTGGACGGAATAAAATAGACAACATAGCACTCAATCTTGTGGGTTAATACCATGGCAATGCCCCTTAGTATCATATTTTTTGGAGCACAAAAGGCATACATGACTTGGATCATTCTTCTCCACATTTATATGCGACTTGGCCTGTACAAGCCCGCGTATAGAACCTGCAATATGAAATTTAACCAATCTTCTGCTGGACTTTACACATTCTTATAATAGATTACTGAGCGTCTCTAGAAGACATATACTCCATATTTTACCAGAGATTTTCTATCAAGGACAACATATTAAAACATAAGAATCATATTTCCAACATCTCTTTGAATGGTAACATACATGTTTCCTTTGTTGCATCGATAATTCTCCCACGATGTACCCAAGGGAATCTGTCTCGATCTCAAAATGTTGTTGGAGGTCAAGTAAGGCCAAAACTCGTGCGGTATTGATCTTCTCTTTTAGTGTATCAAATGCTTTCTACTTATTTACTCCCCACTCAAAAATTTTCTTCACTCTTGTTAATATATGCAAAGGGAATGCAATAACGGAGAAGATGGAAATGAAACTTCTCCAATATTATACTGCACCCAAAAAGCTACAAACCTTTGTAACATTGGTGGGCTTTGGCCACTTCACAATCATATAAACTTTAGAAGGATCTATTTTTAATTTTCTACCTCCAACAATGTGACCCAAGTAAACCGAAAAGGTCTTACCAAATTTACACTTCGAAATTTTGACATAAAATTTTTCTTTTTGCAAAACAACAAGCACATTTTTTACATGACTCACATGATCTTCCCATGTCCTACTGAAAACAAGAATGTCATCAAGATACACAAGTAAAAAATCATCAAGAAAAGGTATGAAGATATCATTCATCACCCTCATGAATGTGGACAGAGTATTGCATAGTCTAAATGGAATCACAAGGCATTCAAACAATCCCTGTTTGGTCTTGAACGCAGTCTTCCATACATCATGTTCTGCAATCCTGACCTGATGGTAACCACTGCGCAAGTCTAGTTTTTTGAAATAGACAACATTTTTCAATTCATATAATAAATCGTCAATGTGAGGGAGAGGGTACTGATTCTTCACTATTCTTTGGAACCAACAAGATCGGTGAGCCGCATGGAGAAGAACTTTGCCTTTGAATCCTTTGTTCAACAATTCTTGCACTTGTTTCTTTATCTCCTCCATCTCAATGGTTGACAACCTGTGCATACCAATATTTGCTAACAGAGAATCCTGCTACAATTGAATCTCATGTTGGATCTCATGCTTTGGAGGCAACCCACTTGTTTCTTAAAAAATCCCGTTATAGTTAGAAAATTTTCATAAATGTATTTTTATGAGTGGGATCACAACCTTGGAATGCTTCATATGCCTCTTGATGCAGGAGCATCAAGCTCAATTTTCATTATTTAATTATGTAATAAGGGGGGTGACACACTTTAATTATTTTATTAATTAAATTGTTTATTTTAATAAATTAAGAGAAAAGATGTGCCTTTTTGTATATATTCTTTTAATAATTAAAAGGACATGAGTGAAATAGAATTAGGTAGAAAATTTAGGGAGTAGGAATTCTATGTACGAGACTTTGTTGAGTCCACACCTAGAATGAATCTAAATTAGATTTAGTTGAGATTTATGTGGAGATATTTTTGGAATGGAGTAAATCCATATTTGTGTATAAATAGGAGAGTTGTGTAAAGAAGAAAACAAGGAAGAGAGGTGAGAAGTGAGGAATTAAGAGAGAGTATGAATTGATTTGAGAGTTGTTGTAAAGGGCCAAGAGCTGAGAGAAGCTCTCCATTATAATATTTGGCCGAGGATTTTTTCTGTTATTATATATCTGCATTTTATTTGTATAAGCTCTCTTTCGATTATATATATTTGATGTTGAAGTGAGTAGAATTTTAAAGCGATTTCTTAAGTGTTTATGAAATGGAGGAAGGATTTATTGGTTTATATGTGAGGATCTGATTTAACCCAGATTTCCTGTCATCATTTGGTATCAAAGCTTGTTAAGATATCTGTTTTGAATCTGCAAGTTTATATATACATATATAGTGTATGGGTTTTGATTACAGGAATGAGCTTACATTAGTGACTGGTTATGCCGCCAGCGCATAAAGGAGAATGTATCCTACAGCAATCATCATCCATTTAAGATTGGGGAAATCGATGACTTCACACTAAGTTGCAACCAGTAGAATTCGACAGAGTGACTATTGAGTGGCAACGTTGCATTGTTGTGGATCGGTAGTTGGTCGTAGCACTACCATGCTCACACTATACAGTCCCCAATGCTATGGTAGTAATTTATCGGTTCACTAAACTAGCATATGAACCATTGCTAAGATTGAAAACAGAAAAATGTGAGTTAGAGATTGTAATTGCAAAGGAGCAGCTAACGATTATTAGCCCACACAGTAGTTTGTTTGATTGGAAATTTTATTGTCAATTTCTTTCTGATTGTGAAAACATATATGCATGGTATATATATAAAAATGAAAACGCGGATATGATATGTATAAGCAATTGTGAATTACAGAGTCTGCGTTGTTAGCATAACAGGAATTGGGCAATATATATATGAATCGAACTATGTATTAGTGTTGACTAGATGCAGCGTTACATTTGAAGGGCCAGCGTTGAAGGTAGTAGCAACTTTACATTTGTATTGAACTAGAGTTGAGTGGCATCATTCACGTGAGCAATAATGCAGATGAAGGGTGGACGGAGTAGCGTTAACACTTTGAAGTTGCGACCAATGCATAGATGCAGGTAATGTAACCCAGACATCATTTAATAATTTGTGAAGCAGCAGATGATACATGGTAATTACGTTACTAAGCGGTGATCCCATAGTAGATACTCTTCATTTTTCTACGTTAATCTTTCATGTGGATCTGGTAATTGCATTGCTGAACTGTAATTGTTGACAGCAGAGTGAAAGGTGTAAAACGTGGCTGGAGAACCTCATGATCGCATTTGTGAAATGGTATTGAGTGTATTTTGGTTACATTTCCTGTGGTTGCTGTGATGTTTGCGTGGGTAACGAATGTCAACAGTGCCATTTTGGTGAAGTCTACGTTTGAACGAGACCAAGCTACGGCATGGGAGTTGTTCTGTATCAGAGTTATACCACACCAGTGCTAACAAGCTAGAATGAAAGTTGTGACCATGCAGAGTTGCAGCATACAGTACGAGGTTGCAAGCTGTTAAAAGGCTGCATGAATTGCATTTCGGTGAGTTACCAGTCTGGTTGGAAAGCACTACAGTGCTGACATTGCATTGTATTAGGTGCTTACGGGTTGTGTCATACCTGTGTTAACTAAATTAGTGTGTAGCCATTGCTAAGTGGCATATATCAGCGTTGAAGTCTTTACAACGAATGGAATGGATCACCTTGATACAAAGGCATAACGTAACATCGTAAGATGCGTGCGTAAGTATGAAAGGTTAATTGGTTTGTCAACGGTAAAATCAAATTATAATTTGTGTTGTGAAAACATCTATTTGCAAATAAGTTGTGGATGCAGGAATAACATGCATCAGAGAAGGGCGCTAGAGCCGATGGACATATCGCCTACCGGTGATTTGAATCATAGCACAAGTTTTTAATACGTATGTGAAGTGTTTGTTGTGTGCAGACGTGAAGTGTTTGCAACGTTCGTATTAAACAGCTTGATGCAAAATACAACGCAACATTGTGGGATGCTTGCGTAAGTGACTTAGCCGTAGAGGAATTGCGTGAATTCCATAGTCAATCCTACATCCTGAGATGAGTTGCAGCCAGCATTAAAAGTTCTGATGTGTAGATTGCCGAATGTAAACATTGTAGTTTTGTGAGATTGGCAAAGGCTGTGTTTGGAAGTGGTCAAGCCACCATATGAAAGTGGTTTCGTGCCTGAATAGTATCACACTAGTGCAGTGGTAACGTAGCATGGTAAGATTCTTGTGTAGGTGGGTTAGTAAATATTTTCAAACTGTGTTATGGATTGATGGTTTGCCTCATATATATAAAAGCATGGTTGTAAAGAGTGTAAGTAAAAGTCGAATGAGTTGCATTATTCATTGGTTGGTTATTTGCATTATTCATTATTTATAAATAGTGCGAGTCAACATTCAACTTATGCAGTGTAATATGAAATCTTTCATTTTCCTAGTAGTGGTTTAAATGCAATGATGGTAGTGATGCATAACCATATTAATGGAATAGTGTGGATAAAGGAATGTTTGTATTGAAAATACAATGATAGAATAACAAGTTAATCAATTCCTTTGGGTATGAAGATAAGTCTGGGCCTTAACAGAAACAGACAATTTCAATTATTTGTCAAGATGCATGGGAGAATGAGCAAGTTGTGAAAGGTAACTTTAGTTTGGGGTTTTTAATTGAAAATGCATTTTTATATGCATAATATGTGGGTTTTGACATTTGCGTGAAGTTGGGTGAATGGAAATAGCTTCTTTTTTTAAGATTAAGTTTTTTTAATTAAATGAGAATTGCAGAGAATGCATTTTTGATGAAAAAATTAAAAGGAGGTTAGACTTTGAATCTGAAAGATGATAGCACATAGAGATACAGTGCAGATGAGGGATGGAACAAGATCACACAGAGATCTTGAAGGTGAGCTGATATGTTTTATTTTAACTCTGGTCTGAAGATGATATTTGCAGAATTCAGGTTGCAGACAGGTGAAGATCTCAGCAAACGAAGATCACAGTTTTAAAAGTATTGATGAAAGAGACTAGTAATAGTTTCTGAATAAAAGCAAAGTGTGGGCAGAACCTTGAAGAATTCCAATGGAGATTGGATAAGAAGGACAGTTGTGTGCAGGTGAGTTGAAGCCTAGAGAGAACAGAGAGATGCTCAAAGAGGTTCCAGAGAATAGAGAATTGATGCTTGCCAAAAGACCAAGTCTAGAGAGAAGATTGGTGAGGTAAGTGGCAGCAGGGAAGACTTGTTTTTGCAGAGGCTTTAGTACAGCTCATGGAGAGTGAGTGATGAATTCATGAAGATAGAGAAAAATATGACTAATGAAGGTCATTGTAGAGATTCTGAAGAAGACCACAACAGGGGAAATGAAAAGGAATATGGCAAGTCAAATGGCATGAGAATGAGTCAAGAGCAGATTGACAAAGAGAGAGTTGAGATAAATTTCTGTCTTGAGTTGTTGATGGAAATGTTACGGAGGAGTAAAGTATACCAGAGATGTGGATGGAGTATGAAGAGGAAAGTCACATGGCATAGACTGCAAGTGAAGTGGGAGCATAGAGTGAATGTTCAATTGAAGGAAGAGTTACTCAGTTTAAATGAGTATGTAAAGGGAGATTTGATATGTGAGCTAGAATATGGTCCATTAATTTTTGAAAGTAGTGATGTGACAGAAGAGAAATCTACAGAAGAACCAAAACAAATGAAGGATTCAGAGCAGCAAAGAGAAATGTTGACTCAAGCATCAAGTGAGACCACAAGGTCTTATGTTTTTAAGACTAATGATTTGTGTGTGATTGCAAGTACATCGCAGGGTGTTGAAAAAACTTTGAAGTTTGTTAAAGAAGAAGATTTGAATCTAAAATATATTCAAAATGATGCTGAGATAGTAATATCTCATAAATAAATGAATACAGAGGTGTCTTATGGAAATATTCAACAGAATATTGAAGCAGAGGAAGAAGGGCCATCTGATGATTGGTCAACAGCAAAGGAAGGTATGGAAAGTTGTGTAAAATTTCCAAGTTCTAGCCCAAATGAGATTGTTAAGTTATATATAAATTTAGATCTTCAAAGAAGAGAGTTGGAAAAGCAGAGGATCTATATTCAGGGTGAGTTGTTGAAAGACAAAGAAATTGTTCTAAATAATAATCAGGAAACAGAGAGTAAGGAGGTAGGAATGATTCAGAAATTCGAAGAAGTTCATTATTGTGAACCAGAATAGGGAGACATTCTTGAAACAAATGATATGGAGGAGGGACTAGCTGATAGTCTCATGGAGGATTTAAATCAGCATACTGATGTGCTGATGGAAGAAGAAATTTCAGAGCAGCATACTGAAATGCTGCCAGAGAAGAAAGAGGCATTGAGGCCTTATGCTTTTTATTTTAATAATTGTTTTGTGAGTATAGGTTTTGTTACAGATGCTGGAGGAAATCTATTGGATAGAGAAATTGAACTGATAAGGAGGATAATGATGAAAGTATCCCAGAAGAAGCAGCCAGCAGCAGTAAAACAAAGAAAAAGTAGCAAGAGGAAGATATCAGAAGACTGTGAAAGCATAGCCAGTGGGGCAATGCAACATAAAGTGTGGAGACCTGGAGAAGAGAAACAAAGGAAAGTAGCAAGAAATGGAAAATTGCAACACAAAATATGGGATCCAGGAAGACAAAGATTCGAAACACATGATCGGGCGATCATGGTTAATTTCAACCTTGGGAGTCTGATGCAGGAGAATCAAGCTCAATTTTCATTATTTAATTATGTAATAAGGGGGGTGACACACTTTAATTATTTTATTAATGAAATTGTTTATTTTAATAAATTAAGAGAAAAGATGAGGATTTTTGTATATATTTTTTTAATAATTAAAAGGATATGAGTGAAATAGAATTAGGTATCAAATTTAGGGAGTATGAATTCTATGTACGGGACTTTGTTGAGTCCATACTTAGAATGAATCTAAATTGGATTTAGTTGAGATTTATATGGAGATATTTTAGGAATGGAGTAAATCCATATTTGTGTATAAATAGGAGAGTTGTGTAAAGAAGAAAATAAGGAAGAGAGGTGAGAAGTGAGGAATTAAGAGAGAGTGAATTGAATTGAGAGTTGTTGTAAAGGGCCAAGAGCTGAGAGAAGCTCTCCATTATAATATTTGGCCAAGGATTTTTTATTTTATTATATATCTGCATTTTATTTGTATAAGCTCTCTTTCGATTATATATATTTGATATTGAAGTGAGTATAATTTTAAAGTGATTTCTTAAGTGTTTATGAAATGGAGGAAGGATTATGATTGGTTTATATGCGGGGATCTGATTTAACCGAGATTTCCTGTCATCACCTCTGCATATTATTCTCTCACAATGATGAGCATGCACCCTTTGTTGGAATTTTCCAGACTCTTCATATGACCTGCACTTACAAGACTAGCATTGATCTTGGCATAATGAGCCCTATCAATGTATTCCACCTCATCTTTCGTGAGATGATACTTGTTTTCATGGAAAAATAAAACCTCTTTAATATTATACAAATGTGGACTCCCCAATACAATGCGAGAGATATCCAAAGGTAGAACATCAAGATCAACCTCATCTACTAGCTTGGATGCAATCACAAATCTAGCCCTAAACTATTTGGTTACATGTAATTTGGCTTTATCAAATACCCAACCAAGAGGGTAGGGTTTCGGATGAGGCTTGGTCTCCAACCCTAATTTCTTAACCAAGGATTATGAGATCAAGTTTACTTGTGAGACCGAACCAAATATTGTTTCCACTTTAGTATGTTTCATCACAACCCTAATGTGGAACAATTCAGTCCTCTTTCGTACATTAACAAGAGACTCATTTGAAGTACTTGTACTTGCGTGCAATTCATATTTTCATTAGCATGAAGAGAAAGGTTACCATGTATTCCCACTGTTGTGATTTGTGTCTCATTACCGGAATTAGATCCAAGGTTCAGCTGCACTATTTCCACCATACTTTTTTTCCCTTTCCACCAAATCTCTTTGGTTTCAAATCTGTGTTGTTGTAGTAATATAGCTTTATAAATTCAGTCCCTCTTACATTTAATTAACAATATGTGGTTCATCTAGTTATTTCAGGATATCGTGCAAAGTCTATGCAGGCCTAATGTTCCCTACCCAGTATTGATTAATTAAGAAATACAAGGTCCGAAGCAAGCTACAAATCGAGTAACTGTTAGCCTCTCTAAAATAACAATAATAAATCCAAAATAATAAATTAATTAATTAAATATTCCTAGTTAGGAATATGTGCCTAATTCTTGGGTTGTTGGGTTGTTCCTCAAATGTTGGAGTTTTTTTAGGAACTCCTATCTTGGTGGGTTTTTGGTGAGAAATTATCTCAACCAAAAGAGTCTAAGATAGCACAGACTATCTTCTCTCATCTATTTAAATTGTAAATTAAATTCTTTTAATAAGAGAGATTACATGATGAAGCCATGAGGCTTCTGCCTTTTCCGCCAATATTTTGTCTAGGTTTTGTGTCTATGTTTTCTGCAATATGTTTCTGAGTTATTTCATTTTTATCATGTGGTATCAGAGCGTTATGAGCCTGGGCCTTTTCCTCATGTGAGCGCCAATTGCTGGACGTGATTGCACATAGGTTGTGTTGAGGTCGTGATCGCTGGAATGTGTAAGGAGTGAATCCAGCAGATCAAATTTGTGTTGTTATTGTCTTCTCGAATATGGCCACAACGTTGTGTCTGATGTATGCCTGAATTTGCCGCGTTTTTTTGCTAATGGCCATAATTTGTTGCGCGCTGCGGCTAGAAATATCTGTGTTTTTTTCTTTTGGTGCAGTGTGTTGGTGCAGTGTGATGGATCTACAGTGTCGAGGTTGCTCCTCTGCTCTCCAAACACTGTATTTTTCCAAAGCAGCCAACCTAGAGTGTCAACGGATATCACTTGGTGCCCATAGATTTTTTGAAAGGCGTGGGCAACTGTTTCGATATACCGGGAGAAGAGAAGACAAGATGGAAGGTGATGCACTAACTGCAAGAGTGATGATGTTTATTCTACTGCAAATTTTGTTCCCTGTCGTGCTCATCAATCTGACAGACATTTTCAAGAAGAATCTGCGTGATTGAAGGTGGGCGCCCGATGCAAAGATATTCCAAAACAAAGATACCCCAGTCTTTTTTTGAATCTATTCTGCGTGTACAGCTTTATGATGGTCTGAAGTGCATATCCTCGGGATATTAGTTTTGTCTTAATGTTTATTAAATAATCATAAACACAAAATTCAATCGGTACTCTGAGAGAGGATAAACTATCTATTTGAACGAATAATGGCATTTTGCCAGCCTGCTTAGAAAAATTTCCATTATTGGTCATTGTTTGTAAGTTCCAGAATTACATCAGCGTGAGCCAATACAATTTTGCGAGTTTCTTTATCCAAATTCAAGTTGTTCTGACATTTGTATGCCCAAGGGTTATTGACTGGTCTTGTTGTAGATTCTAGAGATGGTGTGCCCCATGTGGTGTCTGTCATTGATAGTTATTCCTTTCCACATCTCACAAAACGTATGAATACAGCTAGATGTCACATCACCTCTTATCTTTTGAATCTTCTTCTTCACCGTGGGTATGCATTAAATAGAACTGCAGACTTTGAGACTGTCAGAGAAGTAAAGGAGCAACTCTGCTATGTTAGCTATGACTACAAGATATGTTCCAGTTAGGACTTGAAACAACTATCCTGGTTAAGAATTATACGTTGCCAGATGGAAGAGTGAAGAGGATCAGTTTGTTGGAGAGATTTTCGTGCCACCAAAAATTAAAAAAATAATGATTTGCATGTACTGTAGCAGTGTGATCAGACCGTGGTGATGGAGGCATACCCACAGCTTCTACAGCATCCCAAGTCATCGTTTCCAAATCGAGCATGAACCAATCGAGCATGAAGGGATAACATTTGCGTTTGTGTTGAAATATGCAAAAAAGGGCGATGAACCTCTCGATCATTGCAGAAAAGTGTTTTTGGTCCGGAGTTTAGCATGTGAATGCGCCCAACGCATGATGGAGTGATCATCACCGTATGTAGATACGTGAACGGCACTTTCAGGTAGTCACGTGCATTGAAATACTCCATTTTGAAATTTTTTTTGAAAAGTTCCTCTCGTGTTATTTCATAAGGTAGAAATATAATCATTTATGATGAAAGTATTCCATTTAATGGTAAACCTTGTGTATTTCATAAGAATACCTTTGATGTAGTGGAGCTTAAAATTATAAGTGGCATGATCGATAAGGAGTGGAGCTTTATATTTGGCACACAAAAGCATAATTTCATTTCTTAAAAAGGAAATTTACTTTTTGAGAAGCGTTTATTTTTTTTAATAAGTGGGAGAAGAGATAGTACGAGTGTAAAGCTCATGAGAGATAATAAGTGGAGAGTGTGTTTTAATATTTTTTTTAATGAGTGAATGGGAGAGAGAAAATGTGACTCTTTTTGTAATTGAAGAAATGAGTGTTTCCATTTGTATTTGGAGTGATAAGGAGCATTACATTTTGTAAATTTGAAGAATATTTTTTGGAGTAATAAGAGTGATGCTTTTGTAAATTTTGGAGTAATAAGGGTGATGTTTCGAAATCTTTGAAGAGATAAGTGTGCTTCGGAGAAATAAGGTGTGAGTGATCAGTGAAAGCGTCATATTCTCATTGTTTGAAAAAGCTTACGTGGCAATATTGTAAAAGATGAAAGACTGATGATCTCCATACTCAATAAAGATATCATTTTTTTTGGTGTTGATGTGTCCTAGATCCGTCCGAAATTGAATAAGGGGATCTTAGGTACACCATGTGTGTTTTATGGTGCATGTTTTTTTATGGCTTCATGTGTTGTTTTTTATTTGTGTCTAGTTGTGACACATCAATGATTTCATTTAATATCGCATACATCAGCAAGCACAACGCATAGCTGCAAGATCAACACTACAACACATAATTGAATATTGTCTACATCGGCGTTCTACATCAAACAACAAATTCACTTAGTCAATTTAATGCTTTTCACAGCAAATTCTTCATCAATGTTCTTGAAAATCCATTTAAATAACTTGTAATCAAATTTATTGATTTAAGTGAATCATTAAAAATTCATTGTTAATGAATTTTTAAAAGAACAATTGAATTCATTGTTTTAAAGTGAATCATTGTAAGCTTTATTGGGTGCATTGTTGACAGTGTTTGACACCCTTCCTTTACACAAAATCAATTGAGTGCATGAGTTTTTTCAAACAAGCAACAAGTTTACATCTCCAAACAAGTTCAAACTCTGACATCAATCAACCAAGTTGACATCGACATCAAGCGAGCGTGGTTATTCATTCAAGTGAGCATGAAATCATCAAGTAAGTCAAGTGCATGCTTAAACAAACGCGATCTTCATCAAGAGAGTGTGAATTCCAGAGTTTAAGCAAGACAATTCTACAACTCTAGCAAGTGCAATCAACAACAAATCAAGCGAGTGTGCCATTCAAGCCACATTCAAGCGAGCCTGTCATTCAAGTGAAACAGTTCAAAGTACGACATCTACGACAAGAGAGCCTATTTTCAAGTGCGCAACTTTAGATGGAGCAACATATTCAGTTGTTAAACATTCTTCACATTTTGATCATCTCAAGTGATGAAGACATGGTGCACGTCAGCAAAGACACTCTTACTGATCTTTCACGACATCTCCAACAAACACATGAAACTATTGAGTTTCTTTAGCTTGAGTCACAACTTCAAAGGATTGAATTGAAAGAAACAAGTGATACTTTCAAGTCTTTGAATCATCCAGATGATAAGTCATTCATTCCAACAGCTTCAAGTGTCGAATTTGTTCCAGATCCAATTTCTTCCAAGCCCATCATCAAGCCTTGGGAAGAAATTCAGAATAACAAGAATCGACGAGGCTTAGGATATGTCCAAGATGACGCCAACTTACATATTCCCGATTATTCCAAGCCCATTCAGTTTGTCAGTGCATGATTTCTTGAACAGATCCCCTCAGCACATTCAGAGACAGTTGCAGACAACCAACAATGCACGCAACCCAAAGTTGTAGAAAAACAGAATTCCACACAACCTAAATTTGAATTCAAACCGAAATGTTCTCATTGTCAGAGAATCGGTCATATGGAAGATCAGTGTTTTAATCTCCATCCATGTTGCCATTGTGGCAAGTGCAATCATTCCTCAGAAAAATGTCGCAATCAACACAAATAAGCCAGATTGAAGATACATTATGAATGGATCGACCCTTGGGAATGGTCATCCACAGTTAAAAGATTACTTCAGTTCTACAACCGCATACGATCACACATAGTGCATCCAACAGTGAAAAGATGATGGTACTCTCATGCAGTTGAATGGGGGAGTACAATAGTGTAAAACTCCTACACCTGAAGGGGGGGGGAGTTCAGGAATACTTTCCAAGCAAATTGTCTGTCCTTTTAGTTGACAAAGGGAGGAAAATGTCAATGAGATTGATAGTGGTTGTCAGACTGAAAGTCTCGACAAAACCAGCAAAAGCAGCCAGTAGGCATCTTCAACAGCCAGTGGGCATCATCAACAAATTTTCCAGTGGGCATCAACCAATTTTCCAGTGGGCAGTCGACAGCAAAGAAGCAGTGAAAATTTTTCAGCACAGCAAAAGAAACAGTGAGTTGTTTTTGACATCATCAACCAGTGGGCTTTGAACAAATTTTGTCAGTGGACAAAGGATGTTGCTTTCATGCAAAGGATAGATGGATCCTTTTGCAACTTGGTACTTGATGGAGTTGTCAAGCGAAATTCAGACATGAATCAAACATACAGCTGACTCGTGGTCTCTTCAGATTGCAGTTTTTCAGCATCCAGCTTTGGCGGTTTTTCAGGCAATGTTCTTTTTAAGGATCAACATGAGAACTTGGAATATGGTTCCTCGTTCTTATTTTGGATTTTTCATTGAAGGGGGGAATGTTAGCCTCTCTAAAATAACAATAATAAATTAATTAATTAATTATTCCTAGTTAGGAATATGTGCCTAATTCTTGGGTTGTTGTGTTGTTCCTCAAATGTTGGAGTTTGTTTAGGAACTCCTATCTTGGTGGGCTTTTGGTGAGAAATTATCTCAACCAAAAGAGTCTAAGATAGCACGGACTATCTTCTCTCATCTATTTAAATTTTAAATTAAATTCTTTTAATAAGAGAGATTGCATGATGAAGCCATGAGGCTTCTACCTTTTCCGCCAATATTTTGTCTAGGTTTTGTGTCTATGTTTTCTGCAATATGTTTATGAGTTATTTCATTTTTATCAGTAAAATCAAAGTAAATGACACCAACTCTAAGTAAAAACAATATGAAATAACAACAAGGTAATAAAGAAGCAAATAAAGGAACAAAAATCATAAAGCAGTAACAGCATAATTAAAAAAACATACCTATACACATGAACCTTATCCAACAACACTTGATCGAAAGAGTGGGCCCAACTCTCCAATGAGGGCCATGGCTGAGAATTGCTGACTACGTGGAATTAAAAAATGTTGATATTCTTATTAATTCATAAAAGTAATTACAAGATGAAGTTATGTTGTTACACACCAAAGGAAAACCTCCAATATCTTATCTACTCTATATGTGTTATCTCTTTTTTCTCTCTGATTTGTGTCTTTTAAATACACAAAAAACAAAGGGAAATTTACAACAAACTAATTACAAAATTGTTTCCCATACAATTTAGATTGATTACACAATCTCAATAAGAAATATGAGATCTCAAAGATCTTTCCATCATGATTCAGATGGAACAAGCCGAATATGGTATTGCAATTGGAGCAATTTGGAAAATGGCCACAACAAAAAATCTACAAAAATGTCCTTTGGAGAACCTTGCTTTTCTCTCAATCTAGACCGAATTGTGGAAAACTTCTCATACAAAAACAAATTGGGTCCACTCTTCACAAAACCCATGTCTCATATTTTCAATATTCTTATTTGTTTTCCTGAAAAATCCAACACAAAACTGTCACTTGTTATCCCAACGCGTTTTTTATTTGGAATATTTAATTTTGAGCTAAAGGTCAAATTTGCAATCTGGAAGAGATATTGGAGGATAAAATTTTTAGGATATTCGTATAACTTGGTCTAGCATAGAGTTAGGTAAATTATGTTTCTTTACTATGTACTTTTGTAACTTATAATCCGACGATCACGATATGTAGTGATCCAAAGGTTCATTCTCTCCTCGGTATTACCGACACTTGATCTGTGGCTTAACAACCGTTTGGTCCATGATCTCTATTTAAAGAGCATGGAGGGTCACTTTTCTGGTGACCATTTATGAGAGAAGCTTATGTAAATTTTCTTTCTTTATATTAATAAATTTCCTGAAGTGACCGCGTTGGCTCAGGATGTGGACTATTTTCCTCTTTGAGGGTTTTAACCATGTCAAATACTGCTGTACCGATATGCCATATGTTTGTGAGTGGTGGCCTTTATTTTTTTATCTAAGGAAGTTACCCTGTAAATTCCTACATGGTATCAGAGCTATTTTGAAGGCCGCATTCGTTGATCAAAATCTGAAGCTAGTTTGACTGCATTCGGCTGTCATTTTCTAGATCTACTAGTTATGACCACTTTCAGGCTGGGAGAACTACTCTATTGTGTCTGGAGCCTTTGTTCTAGTGAGGAACCCCTTTCGTTTCATGCGAAAAGGTTTATGGTTGCTTGAGGTATGTCATTTTATATTTGTAGGTATAAAGTTTTTTTTTTTTTTTTTCTTTTTCTTTTTCTTTTTCTTTTTCTTTCTGCAGTTATATTTATTTATCTCTTTGTTTTATTTCAGTTTATAGATTTTTTTCTATTACCAGATATATACCCTCTTCTCTGGGTATGTTATTTACTTTGCGCTTTGTGCAATCTGGCAAACCAGAAACAAAAATATGAGATTTTTCTCCTACATATGCTCTTTCCCCACAAATTTGTGCGATCTCGAGAAATCAAAAATAGTGAGGAAAATGTTTAGTTTCCAGAAAGACTAACCAGAAATCTAACATTTTGTCAGAAGGATCGTATTTTTTGTTTGTTTGTTGTTTGCGCTTTTGTAGGTAGAGACACACACCAAAAAAAGAAAAAAACCCTTCCTCATTTCCAACGATTACAGAATCATTTTACTAACTCACTTGGTGTAAAGTAACTTTATGAGAATAGAGGTCTTGGGTTCAAGTCTCGTTTTTTGTCAAGTTACTTTTTCTTAAAAGGATTTTTGTCAAGTTACTTTTTCCAAAAAAAAAATTGGCGAGTTACTTTTTATTTAAAAGAGTTTTATTTAAAATACACATGTAACTTATGTTTTAAAGTTACTTTATGTAATCGTGTTTCTCACCCATTATAAAAAGTGAGTCACTTACCGTCTAAAGTCACTTTATCTTTTATTTAAGTTGCAGTATGCTTGGTCATTAGTTCATAAAGTAACATTGTAAAAGTGACTCTCACTTATTTATAAAAGCAGGTCACATAAATTAGTATTTTTTTAAGTGAGCTTATTATATTTAGTTTGGAAAATGGGGGGATTATTTTTTTTTTAAGTACAACTTCATCATCAACTTTCAACCTATCACGTGACTACTCAACATCTACTATAAATTTTCTTCAAAAATACATAATATCTTCATCCGGAAGCCATTTTCAGAGCTTCTTTTTTTAACTGGTTTAATTTTTTGAGATATTTCCATTGGAGTAGTTACCTTCAACCCTTACATTTTCAGTTTTTAAAAATGGAAAGTGCATGCTTAGTTATTCTTAATAGCACCAATTATTTCCAATGATTATCCTACATGGTAGACTTAGTTAGAAGTAAAGGCCTTTATAGAACAACATGAGGACTAGAATATAAACCTATTGATGAAGATAAATAGGCTAAATGGGAGAATAAACAAGATCAAGCATGAGGTTTGATAGTCCATTGCTCAAGATATTAGATTTCGTATCCAAGAATTTGACTCTCCTTATGAAGCTATGAAAAAACTAAATATTGTTTTTGGCATTCAAAATGAAATTAGAGCCCACCAGCTTGAAAATGAGTTTCTTACTTTGGACCCCAATAGTTTCTCCTCTATTGAAGATTTTTTGTCCAAATTCAAGACTCTTAGACTTATTTTAGAAGGTTGTAAGATCAAAAAGGAAGATGGTAGTCTTATCTATTCCATTCTTTCTAAGCTAGGGCCTGCATACTCTGTATTTGTGTCTAGTTTCTATTCCATTAGAGAAGCCCTGATTTCTCAAGGAACAACCTCTTTTTATGCCTTTTGCGATTCTTTGATAAGAGAACAAGAAACATTCTTCAACCTTGGTCTTATTAATACTGGAAACTCTTCTAAGAAAGCCTTAGCAACCCAACAACAACCATATCCAAAGAATCCTAAGAAGCAAAATCCTAAAAATAATGGTCCTAAACCAAACAAGGGTCTTAAGTAATTTCAAGCGCAAACTAAAAAAGCACCTCAACAAATTGATAAGGCAAATAAAAAAAAGGGAAGAAGACATATACACATTGCAACTTTTGTAATCCTGATGACCATGTAGAGTCAAAATGTTTTGATAAGATGGAAGCCTTGGAAGAAGCAATGAAGAAGCACAACATCCATTTGGAGAGCCCTTTAACTTCATCTTTTGGAATGGAACTTTCTGCATGTGGTTGTTAAGAATCAAGATCTAGTTATGCATTAAATTTATCTTCTTCTTCTCATTCTCATGAGTGGCTCATTGATTATTGTGCTTCCTACCACATGGCAAAAAATAAGGCCATGTTTTCTTCTTTAAATGATTGTAACATGAAAAATATTTATGTTGGTGATGATATATCTCTTAGTGTTGTAGGGTCTGGAACCATTCATCTAGATAATGGTCAATTTAATAATGTATTATGTGTTCCTAACTTGTCCTGCAACCTTTTATCTATTTATAAGATAACACATTTAGGTGAAAGGAAAATAGTATAATTATCACCTCACGATGTTGTAATTAAGGACCTATGAGATCCTAGACATATTTTAGCTACTAGCATTGCTAATGATTCCACAAGTTTGTATAAGTTTGATAACTTTGGGTCTTCATGTCTTCCCTCCATTTTGTTGCTCATAATGATGAAGTGAGCAAACTTTGGCATGAGCGATTTGGTCACTTAAACTATTGCTCTCTTCAAACTCTATGTAAAGAAAATATGGTGATATGTCTTCCTATGGTATCTTGCCTAGATGGTGTTTGTTCCGATTGTGTTCTCAGAAAACATCATCGGGATATTTTTGACAAACATGCCTCTTGTCATGCTTCAACCCCTTTGCATCTTATGCACAATGATTTATGTGGTCCACGTCCAATTGTTTCTTTCTCTGGCTACAAGTACTTCTTAAATTTCATTGATGATTTTTCCAGACGCACTTGGGTATACTTCTTAAAACTCAAGAGTGAATTTTTTAACATGTTCTTGGCCTTTAAGGCCTTTGTTGAGAAACAATCTAGACATCAAATTATTAGGTTAAGATCTGATATTGGAGGAGAATATGTTAACAACAAATTTATCAACTTTTGCACTGAGCATGGCATCCAATTGCAACATACTATTCTGTATACTCCACAACAAAATGGTGTAAATGAAAGGAATAATCGCACTCTAAAAGAAATGGCTAATTTTATGCTTCAATCTAAAGGACTTAGTCTTAATTTTTGGGCAGAAGAAATTAACTGTGAAAATTGCATAGTAAATCACACTCCTACTAAGGTTTTAAGGAATATCACTCCAGAAGAAGCCCGGAGCTCAATCAAACCTGATGTAAGTCACTTTTGTTTTTTTGGAAGTGAAGCTTGGGCTCATATTCCAGATGATAAACATAAAGCCTTAGAACCTAAGAGTGAAAAATGCATTTTTGTTGGATATTCTGAAGATGTAAAAGGATATAGACTTATCCAAAGCAATCCAAAAATGTAATCATTAGAAGATATGTAAATTTTGGTGAAAATATATTGACCTGCGAGCCTAGTTCGGCGGGTGTGCCACCTTTGGCCTGCGAGCCTAATTCATCATATGTGCCACCTCTATCTCTTTTTCTTCTTACAGCATTCCTTCTACATCGGATGATGAAAATGAGGATGAAAATCCTCCTCCACCTCCTTAGAATATTCCTTCAACTCCATAACTTCCAAAATGGGTCTGCTCTACTCAGGATGTAGCATGTTCTCTTGCAAGGGACCCTTCAAATCAATGTCATACACGTTCTCAGTTCAATAGAGCCTCTTCCTTATTTGCTCAAGTTCTAGAAATCATGATTAGGATACCTTTGAAGAAGCTTCAAGTCATCCAAATTGGGATGTAGCTATAAATGACAAATATTGTTCCTTATTGGAAATTGAAACTTTGGTATCTTGTTCCTCTTCCAAATGGAAGAAAACTTGTCAGATGAAAATGGATTTACATAAAAAAGTTTGGACCAGATGGAAAAGTGGATAAACATAAAGCTCATCTTGTTGTTAAAGTATTTTCACAAGTTGAAGGCATTTACTATACTAAAACCTTCTCCCTTGTTGCCAAAATGAATTCGATTTTCCTTGTTCTTTCCCTTGTTGCCTCCTTTAAATGGGAAGTCCATCAAATGTATGTTAAATCTGCTTATTACATGGGGACTTAAATGAAGAAATCTACATGGAACAACCCCCTGGCTTTATCCAAAATGACTTTAGCCTTGTTTTTCACCTTAGGAAGTCTCTCTATGGTCTCAAACAAGCCCCTCGGGCTTTGTATGCCAAAACTGAGAGCTTTCTCTTAGATAATGACTTTTCTAGATGTCATTCTGACAACACTGTCTACACCAAGAAAGTGGGTAATTCCTTAATCATCCTTGTTCTTTATGTTAATGATCTTATCCTTACTGGTAGTGATCCAAACCATATAAACCATGTGAATTATAGCCTAAAAAATAAGATTGAAATGATAGACTTGGGACACTTGCATTATTTCCTTGGTCTTCAAGTCTTGCAATCCAAAGAAGGTATTACCCTTTCTCAATCCAAGTATGCTTGTGATCTTCTATGCCACTTTCACATGGAAGACTATAAGCCAAACCCTTCTCCCTTTCATTCTAGAGTCAAGCTTTCAGTCACATGTGCTTCCTCTGAAGTTGATGCTACCTTTTACCATCATCTTATTGGTAAAATTTTGTATCAAACCCATACCCACCTAACCTTTCCTTTGCCCTTGGTATTTTTTCTTGGTTTATGCACAAACCTCATGAAAGTCACTAGAAATCATCTAGAATAATACTTCGATATATTCTAGGTACAGTTCAGTTTGAGATTCATTATAGTGCAGGAGCATCTCCATTGTTGGTTGGTTTCACTAATTCTGATTGGGTTGGTGACCTTGATGATCGAAAGTCTATTGAAGGTTATGTATTCAATCTTGGTTGAGGACCTATTACATGGTATTGTAAGAAACAAAGTACTATCTCTATTTCTTTGGTAGATGCAGAGTATTGTGGTGTTGTTGAATCTAGCAAGGAAGCGATGTGGCTTCATCAGATCCTGTCCTAATTTGGTCTTCATCAGCAACATCCAACTACACTTTGGTGTGATAATCAGAGTGCCATTCAACTATGCAAAGATCGATTTCAGCATTAGCGCATGAAACGCATTGAGCTACACATACACTTTATCAGAAAGCTCATTCATGATCGTGTTCTTGAAGTGCACTATTGTTCAACCAATGATCAAGTTGATGATATATTTATAAAGGCTCTCACAGAAATGCTTGGCGTTCAGGAAAGTTATCATTAAGGGGGGATAGGCTCTAATGCCTTCTTCCTTCTCCTATTGTGTCACCTTTGTAAATCCTTCAATCCTAAACCAAGTTTTTCTTAAGGGGGGATGTTAGGATATTCTGATGCATATGAAATAGTTAAGTATAACTTGGTCTAGTGTAGTGTTAGCTAAAGTGTGTTTCTTTACTATGTACTTTTGTAATTTATAATTTGACAGTCACGATATGTAGTGATCGGACATTTAATTCTCTCCACGATATTACCGACACTTGTTCCATGGCTTAATAACTGATCGGTCCATGATATGTATTTAAAGAGCATGGAGGGTCATTTTTCTGGTGCCTTTTTATGGGAGAAGCTTATATAAATTTTCTTTCTTTATATTAATAAATTTCCTGAAGTGGCCACGTTGGCTCAGGCCATGGATTGTTTCCCTCTTCGAGGTTTTTAACCATGTCAAATACTGGTGTACTAATTTGTGATCTATTTCTGAGCGATGACCTTTAGTGTTTGATCTAAGGAAGTTACCCTGTAAATTACTACTAAAGTCATGAGTGATGTTATAGCAAATTCATTAATAAAACATCATTGGAAAAATCATGAATAATATTAATCAATTTATTAAAAATAAAGGAGAACAAATATTACTCATCCATAAGAGCATAAATAATTATGAAATGGAGTTATATAATAAATAACGAGATAAAGAATGGTAGAAATGGATGAAGGATGTGTCAAGAAATGGTAATAATAATGATAACTAATGGCCCAACACTCTGGATGAAACTTCCAATAGTGTTCATCAACATGGTCTTCCCTCTTGCAATGTGTGCAATATGGCTTTACTCCTTCTTCTTTCTTGGTTGTAGCTTCCTTCGTGTCCTTTCCCTTTCCTTTTCCCTGGAACTTGTCTGTTACGAGGTTTGAAAGATGATTTCTTGGGTTGATCTTCTTTGTCATTCTTTCCCCTGCTTTCAAGGTGAATGGCCTTCACAATGGATGTATCAATAGTATAAGTAGGCTAAACAACAACAAAGAATTCTTGATGTAACTATTTAAAGAACCGATATTGTTGAATCAAGTGGAATTCCAAAATTCAAAACTTGTTTTCTAAGCTCTTATGTGAAGCTTTGTACATTTTGACCCTTTCCTTGTCACAAATATTTCCATTCCATTAAATCCTTTTGTCGATAACCCAAAGGATAAAATTGATCTTTTAATGCAAAAACAAAATTCGACCAAGAAGAAAGGAGATTACCCAAGTTTTTGCTACCATTTTTTAGCTTGCTCTCCTAGCAAACAAGAGCGGTGCCACTCAATCTAAGAGATGCTAGTTGGATATTGGCCTCATCTTCCTCGATTTTTTGAATCTGGTAGTAAACCTTGATCTATCTAATCCAATTATTTAATTTCTATGCATTACATTCTCCATTATATGTGGGAAAATCAAACTTTACATCTAGCTTAAAAAAAGGATTTTTAGGTGCATTCTTATGATGCATACTAGAATGATGAGAAGAGGAAGAAGAAGAATCATCACCGGTGGATGGATAGGGAGGGGGCTCTTCTCCTCCACCTCCATGATTTACCGAGGCATGGTAATCCGGATGTTTCTTCTCTGGATTTATTTTCTTCTCATATTGTGCAAACAATTTGTCTAGTTTCTTTGCCATTATGTATAAAAGTTTGCGATAATTTCTCTCTTCCTCTATTCAAGCTTCCTCATATGCCATGTTCTATATTCGTGTTGCATGCCTCGCTTCAGGATCAAAGGATTTTAATTTTCCTTCTCCTATTTGGAGCTTTTTCCTAGTTGGCATTCACTCATGCAACTCGCATCAAGAAGACCTGCTCTAATGCCAAACTTGATCCAAATATTTTACTTCAAGGATGCATACAAAATTGCATTTAAAATAGCATTTAACGAAGTAACATAAACACATTAAAGAAGCAAAAAGAAAAATAAACCATGAGATCAAAGGCACAAGACAATTTGATAGCGGAGTTCACCCAATATAGGCTACATATTCAGGCCCTACTCAATGTGGGGAGGCCTCTTTCATTAATTGGAAACAAAATCAAATTACAAGAAATTAAAAAATGACACCTTATACCTCCACTTCTAGGGATGGCATAAATATGTAGACCTATGTTTAAGAAATCGAATGCATGGTTGGATTCCTCACAAAAAATCGCAAAAAATGACTATAAAGTTGACCCCATTCTGGTTCGGTCAAAATCTAGCTCTTGGGAATCTCAAAGATTCCTTCTCGAGGGTTTACTGGAACTCAGCGACTCATATGATGAATCTGACTACACCACTGTGCTCCTTGCAGAAAACCAAGGGAAATGAGTATAAACTTGGCATATTTATGCTCTCATGAATTCTGAGACTCCAAGGAATCTAAATATTCCCTGCAAGATTCCCTAGAATATTCCCAAAGAATATTCCTCAAAAATCCCTTCTCGATATTTTTTCCCAGAGGTCCATTGTTCCAACATTGGTTAGTGTTCCAACTCCTTTGGTTCGGTCGACTCCTCCTACGGTTTGGCAGCACTTAAGGTTTTATGATATAAGTTTTGTGACATTGTGACAAATGACCATGCAGTGGTCTATTGGTGGTGGTCTATGTTGGGTGGTCGTAGGCCACAGGGTCAAACCCACAGACCCACCTATTATATATATATATATATATATATATTAGCCAACCTGTCATTTTTTTTAAAATGGTTGGTCGTTTGTAATGGTTCCACCGATCTGGATGACGAGGTTTGACTGCACGCCGACTGGCTATAACTTGTTGTTTTTTTTTTATATACATAAAACAAAACCATTAATAACCATTTCGCCTAGCCAACCGACGGGGTTTGACCACCCATCGTCTGACGTGATTATATATATATATATATATATATATATATATATATATATATATATAAAGGCCCAAGAGGCCATTTTTCTAGCCAATTTTTTTGGGGGACATTAGACATTTTAAGTAGGCGATAAATTTTCCTCCTCCAGTCGTCGGAACGGTCCAATTTGTTGCCTCCTTAGTGAAAATATGACATGCTGACTAGGTTTCCACATGGCACTTTTTGATTGTTAGTACGGCTAACTGGATGACTCACTGGACTACTAATGTAAGCTGACACATGGCACCCTATGATTTCCTATCCTCTAACCATACAACCACATCACCCTATTGACATCAGTAGCTGTACGAATGACATTAGTATGTCAAGTGGCACTTTGAGTCTTGGCTACAAAAATTTTAGTTGTTTTGGAAAAACTTTAGCGGGTCATAACTTATTCATACGATGTCGGTTTGAGGTTTCGATTACCCCATTGGATCTGAAACGAAGAGATATTCGATTGGAGACTAGTTTTGCTATGTTTCAAGGAATTTTAAAATTTATAATTTTAGGATCCTCCTAGATCACTCCCTCTAAGTCTACACAACCTCCATTTGCTCATTTTTCTTTCCCTTCCGAAAATTTCTACTACTGATCTTGTGTCCTTTCAAGGTCAGTCCCAAGGAGTGGTTGAACACTGGGTCTAATCCACTCTAGACCATTGCAACTCAACTCTGTAAGTGTTTTCATCCTGCTAGGTCAAATATCTCATGTGCGCATGACTCCTCTACCATATGCGCAACTCCACAACCCAACAAAGATAATATCTCATGATGAACCTACCATCCATACGAAGCTATCTTTTCCATGCAAAAGAGCCTTCTCTACTAAAAATTGTGTTCCATCCCTAGCAATTTCACAAATCCCTCTTAACTTCCTTCATGTTTACACTCTGATCCAATTTCTCTTCAAAGTATCTCAAAAACCATGTTGAAATTTTCCTTATACCCCAAATCTGGTCTATGTCTAGACGTTATCATAAACACACTAAAGGTACTCAACTAAGAGAACTTTCCATACTGTAAATATAATAGCAATGAAATAAAAAAGGTACACATATATATTTGGCTCAAATATCAACCTTTATTAGTCCACTAGTAAATAATCAGTAGGGTTACTATACTAGGTATCATGGCCCTTCATAGACCTTGATACAAACTAGTATAGATAGTATACAGTAAAATATAGAGTTTGTTCTTTGATTGATCTACGGATTAAGGTCTAATCATTTAGATCTTATTTTTTCCCAATAAAATAAAATGCATACCTGAGCTAGTCTTTCAATTCACATTCTTTGGGTTGTTTGTAGTCTTTTGCAACTAGTCATTCTACAATCACACTACAGCTTCTCAATCTACTAGATTTACTTTTTTCGATCACATATATGACTTTCTTCTCACAGATATGACCCTCCAACACTCATATCTGACTTTCTTCTTGTAGTTTGACCTTATAACACTTAGATCTAACTTTCTTCTTGCAAATATAACCTTCCCACACTTAAATCTAAGGCCTGTAAACCCTCATCCTGCCTCAGTTAGGCCTCTTCCCTTCTCTTGCTAGCTCAGTTGAATTTACAAGTGAACTCGGCCCTGCCTTGGTTTACCAAACATGTTCTAACCTTCCTCGTTATTGAAATATCCTCCTACACATCCTCCTTCTTGCTACTACAACTCCTTTAAGGAAAATTTGCAACTAGGTCCTTTAGCCTCCCCATCTCCACAGGCGAAAGTCCTTTTCCACTTATATCTTTGGCCTCTTATTTATACTTTTGTGTGAGCTTGACCTTTCAGATTTTCCTTCTCTATCAACAAGCCCTCATTTAACAACTCAAACACAGATTAGAATAAACAATTAATTAACTTAGGTATCAAGCCCACAACTTTGTGTCAAAACCCCAATCACTTGGGTGCTTTTCCCAACCAAACTACTTTTGGTGGGTTTTATCCACTCATAAATACCTTTCGATCTACCCAAATTCCAATATTGTTCACATATGTCTGCTTCTTTCTGCATTCACTTTCATAATGACCATATTTCTGGCAGTAATAACATTGTACCTTGGACTTGTATGTCCATCTCCTGCCTCACCCCCTCTAGTTCTAATAGTGTCTAGGTTGATCTGATTATCTTAACTGCTTTGGTGTAGATCTACCTTTTGATTAATGATTAACTTAACCTCTCTGACCTCTACCTCTACTTCATTTGTCTTTGCCTTTGCCAATGGACGCCTGAGTCTTGAATGCATGTTCCAGGGATTCATCTTCCATGTTGATTATTGATTCATGGGACAATAGAGATCCCATCAATTCTTATACTATCAGTTTGGAAAAATGTTTGGTCTCCTCTATGGCGATAACAACCATCTACAACTTCTTAGGTAGGCTCCTAAGATATTTCTCCATAATTTTCTGATATCCACTCGTGTCTTCATGCTCTCCTGGGGGTTTGAAGCTTCACAGTCTTCACTTTGACATTACCCTGATATACTAATATCATGATATCCTAGGCTTGCTTTGCATTGGATGCTCCCACTATCTTGAAAAGAATTGAGCCATTTACTGAACTTGGGATCGAAAATTTAGCGCTATTCTCCTTTTTCCTCATTTCTTCAATTTTTATTTTCTAGCTTTTCAAAAACTTCCCAACATTTGTGTAACTACAAGACGCTCTTTGTTCTTATGAACCAAAACTCATAGTTGTTTCCACCAAAAATTTGTCGCTATGTCTACTCCAAATTACTTGTAGAAACCAAAAAAAATATTTTGTGAAGCCAAAAAAAATATTTTATGATGCCAAAAAAAATTAATCTCTTTAATATCCTTTTTTAAATCAATAAAAAAATCCTCATAAAACTTCAAATTAAAGACTGCTTCAAATTCTTAAAAAAAAAAAAAAGTCTTTAAATGAATAAGTTTTCTTCCCATGTAATAAATACGAAGTTAAAAAATGTGGACAGCCCCCAAAATAACTTTCTTCTCGTGATAGTGACCCCATTTCTTGTGGCTGCTAGCCAACAGAAACGGTGTTTAGGACGAATGGCTGTTTATCGCGATGGTTAGGGATTGTAAGTTGATGACCGATACTCGTACTGATTATAAAATTGGTTAGAGGTTTCTTGCAAAGAGCACCAACTCAAACATATCAATTTCAAAAATCCCTAGTAAAAAAACTCATCTTAATTTTTTTTCACAAAATTGATCAAATGTTCAATCGAAAGAGGACCAACTTAAACATATCAAACCCACAAATCCTTGTCAAAAAAATGGTCAGAGAAATTGTGCATACAAATCCCTGTTAACGAGAGGAGTGGTCTATCTAGTCAGAGGAATTGTTCGAATGGCTAAAATTGGTTGGAATTTAGGCAATTTTTTTTTTTAATCTTGCTATAGCAGTGTTTGAATCATACTTTTGATGGTGGAAATGGATTCAGCATCATCAAAAACCTCTAGGGCACCCAAAATATTGAAGTTTGATAGCCATAACCTGGATTTACAAAAATCTCTGCCAAATTTTCTTAAAATCTTACTTGAATTTCAATGATTTTCTTAAAACAGTCTAATTAAACTACTGGTTAACTCAAAAAAAATTGGTCTATCTAGCCAGAGGAATTGTGGTCAGAAACAATGTTCACAAAATTGGTCAGATATTCCATCGAATGAGGACCAAAACTCGGAAAAATTTACACGCTTTTACTCCCTATCCTTATAGGTCGAAAAAATAGCTACACACTTTTAGTCTCCATCGGTGGTCAGAAAAAATGTTTACAAAATTGGTCAAATATTGGGAAGATGACCAAAACTTCTGAAAATTAGACTGAACGCTTTTACTCTCCATCGCTATACGTCACAAAAATATGTTTACCAAATTGGTCAAATGTTCGTAAGAAACGAAAATTTCGAAAATTAGACTACACGCTATTACTCTCTATCGCTATAAAAAAATGTTTACCAAATTGGTCAAATTTTCGAAAGAGGACGAAAACTTTGAAAATTGCACTACACGTTATAGGTTTGCAAGAGTCTTTGGAAAGAAATTACAAGAACAATTGAAATCCACGCACCTGCTATCAAATATAATAATAAAAATTGGAATGTCAAGCTTGCCCCGTATACTATCTCAAAGTAATATTATTAATATCTGTATAGAATTTATGCTACATTCATATTACATCTGGTGTTCGTATTTTGAAGCATTTTTTGTTACAAATATATTTGTAACACAACGTACGTTGGCATGTGATTGATTATTTTCAGAAAACTTTTGGAATCCTGTCATCAACTTGTTACGTTTGATGTGTCCTTTCTCCTAGTGATCGAGCCATGGAATTCAACCTACCAATTCACAATGCCTCCGCGGGTCTTGTGCAGAGGCACAAATGGCATTTGTAATTTGTTTATCTAGTCATATTTAATTGATATCTACATTTAGTTCATTGAATCAGAGTTAAGTATTGGGTGTCTTTGTGAATAATTTAAATATGGGTACAAATGCATTTTCTTATTTTATTTTTAGATTGCACTTTATACCAGCTAAAATCATTGTTCAATTGATTTGATATTTAGTGAATCTTAGTAAGTTTATTTTATTTTTAGTGAATTTCAATTGTTTTAATCATGTATATTTCTTGGTGTGTGTTTTTCACTGTAATTTAATTATTTAAATATTTTTATTAAAATAGATGAAATTAATAATTATGGAAATTGGTATGTTATTTTTATAATTTAATTATTTAAATACTTTTGCTAAAAATTAATAAGTATGGAAATTAGTATGTTATTTTTTTTTCTTTTTT
The DNA here is from genome assembly GCA_034641835.2 of Pinus albicaulis. Classification (NCBI taxonomy): domain Eukaryota; kingdom Viridiplantae; phylum Streptophyta; class Pinopsida; order Pinales; family Pinaceae; genus Pinus; species Pinus albicaulis. The sequence continues at coordinate 306,094,880 of CM076571.1, forward strand.
CTTTTTTTATGTTTGGTAGTATTTTTCTATTCATTCATTCAAAACAATATGTTACAATTATAGAATATGTTCAATGACTTCAACCTGCCCGAAGGAAATCAGGTATGTTGGCCACTGAACAACATTATAAGTCATCCAAAACTTTAACAGTTTAAGCCTGTCCATCCAAGCCTTATAGGCCATAAAGTATGTAAACCATCTAAACTTAAGATTACAAAAGTAAATTCTATCCGACAAGTTCATCATTAGAAAACCAAAATTTATCTATCCAGTAGCTAATCATCAGACGATTCTACCAGAGCATGGTCTTTGACACTTGACCCTAGCATTTCAGATTGAGGCAGGCTCTGAAGTTTTCGTTCAATGCAGCCAAGTTGGATATTCTGGTGGTGCAGTTGTAGCTAAAGAGATTTAATTTCCTTTTGTATGTCAGTGAGGCTCAACTCAAGCTTCAAATTACCCGCTGCTTCAAGCACAGACGTTATGGATTTCGCCATAATACATTTCACGAGCCAATAGAGATGCACCGACTATTTGAAGAGAGTAAGTCGGCCTCAGGTATGCCCAGGATCAGAGACGAGCATTATCCAGTCCTTGACCAGAACCTCTTCTGCTTCCTTTAAATTATGTTTTGTCTCCCATGATGAAATTAGATTCTTCACCTGTGCTGGAAATCCAACACTATAAGCATGCAAAGTATTTTGCATGTTCACAGCATCAGTTTTCTGGCCTCTCTGGCGCAAGGGTTTGCTGGACGACACTTGTATCTCTTTACCCTTGTCACTTGGTTGCTTGTTGTTGTGGTATCCACGCCCTTTCTTTCCATTACCAGGAGTTTCCTTCACCATGCTGTCTTTTACCCGACCACGCAACAACTGCAAGACCACTCTAACCTGCACTGGAGGAAAGAGCCACGGTGTAGGAGCCAGGGAGAATAGCAAATTACACGGACCTATAATGGTCAAGCAAACAAATTTATTGTTAATTTTTTTGTGCCGGATATTTAAAACAATTATATGCCTATATCGACATAAAACCACTCCTTCATCCCACCATTCTTTCCTCTGATGTTCCAAGAACCAGAATTTTTGCAAAGTACTGAGCAAAGCCTGATAATTGGAAACGAATCCTTTGAGTCCTACCAACCGAGGTTTTTCAATTTGGGCTCAAAATAAACCCATATCCACAGGTCTACACATAACTTGCCAGAGCAACGAAAACTAGAGATGAAAAGAGTCACAGACATTATAGGTATTTACCATATCGAAGACAGATGAAAAGACCCAAAACATTCCCATTTGAGAAAGCAAATTTTCATAATACATGGAAATCAACATGACAACTACAGACAATTTGATATTTCCAAACAACCAAAATTCCCAGTGCATCAGTTTCCTCAATCCTTTCCATTCATAATGCATGTTCTGAGGTGAAGCCTCCATCCCAATTACCAAGAGAGCCCAAGAAACATACTAAGTTTTACGCATATCCTCCACGTCGTGACAAACTCTTGCACTGTTGCTCTCTCACTTAACCAAATTCCCGATTCGACTAATCGTGTTTGCCACCCACTAGAGATACCAGGTATGAAGCCAAACAAATGTTTGCATGCAAAATGTGTCTCCCACCACCTAGAGGGGGAGATATCCATCAGTCGAGGCATGTTCTGACATGGGTCTACATGACTTCCAAACCATGAATGCGAATACCGTGTGGAAGTGTGGGAAGGGTCACCCACTTACCCTTTCACTTAAACGATTATTCATTGCTCTGATCCCTATGTGGATCATCTCCCACCTCACACGCCGATCACAGAGGAAATTGGTATGTTATTATTATAATTTAATTATTTAAATATTTTTACTAAAATGGATGAAAATTAATCATCATGGAAATTGGTATGTTATTTAATATATTCAAAATTTATTTATTATAAAATGAATATAACCAATTTAATTTTGAAAATTTTAAATTAAATTTAAATTTATTTGTTGTCAACATCTTATAAATATCAAAGTTATGAAGGAATAAGTTAAAGGTTGCAAAGTATTGATTATGATGATGGTTAACGTCCACTGAGACCAATCTTTGGTCTATCGGACCTAAAGAAAAGAGTTATTTAGTTTGATTTAAGATTTTATTCCTATGCTCGAAAAGCTTGGAGAGAAGCCTCCCGAGCTCACGATAATTTGACATCTTAAAAGGCTAGGAAGGTTAGTATTGCAACAAAGATTATGAAATTGAGCTCTAATGTGGTTGTACGCGGGGAACTCTAAGAGGAAGTGATTTTCTTCCTCGATGTTCATATTCTCACAGAGATGGCAGATCCTTTCCATCCATGTTGTTTTAGGAACTGTGCAACGACCTGTTTCACTATGGAGCTCATGAGAGTTCATTCTAATCTTGGCTATATTAATTTTATTCTTTGAGCTAGTTAAAATAGAGAGTTACTTTTGATCTTTAAGATATATTATAAAGTCTCCAATATATTAAATTTACTTTTCTAATAAAATCAAAAATGTCTTATAACAAAAGCGAATTAAAATTCATTTATTTATAAAAATTGGAAGAACTTATTTGTTTATTTTTTAATTTATTTATTATAAAAAGAAAAAATCAATTTAATATTGATAAGTTTATTTTTATTTATTTTATTATTAAATAAATTAATAAATCTAAAAATTCATATAAAATTTTGAGATAGTTTTAATGCACAACATTAGTAAATCATTACATATAATAAAATTGAATATGCTTTATGAAGAGAAGAAAGCTCAAATTTAGAAAAACTAAAAACTAAAAGAAACTCAAAAAATATTATTTAATATTTGTTTAATTTCACAATTAGTATCTAAATTTCCTCTATAAAAGTAAATTTATCCACATTTATTATTATAATAAATTGTAAATTGTAAGCATAATTAATTTTCCATTATAATAACAGCTAATAGGTTTGATTTCAAATTCACTCAAATATTTCATTGATGGTTTTTAAAGACAAAGAATAAGGAATTTTAAAACCCTCAATTGAGGGATTGTTAGTCAATAATTATTTCCTATTTTTATGGATTTTTTTGGAACAAATTCTTATAGGTAGCATCACTTTTGAAATTGAGTGACTTAATGCATGTAAATTTTTCATTGATTCTTATGTCTAATAAAATATAGTTTTCTCACTTTGAACTTTATATTATTTTTCATTTTATTGTTTTTTAGAATATATATAAACATTTTGTACCAAATGAAGAGTGAAAACTCAAAAATAAATGCACATATTAATATTTATATCTCTTGGATTTATAATATTAGTCCCTTAGGTTTGTGACAAATATTCTCTCAATATGGAAATCAATCATGGTCTACCATGGTCAACCATGGTCAAACATGGTCGACCGTGGTCAATTATGATCATTCATAGTTGAACGACATTGTGACAAATATTGTCTTAATATGAAAATCAGCCATGGTCAACCACGGTCTTATGTCGGATTCTAAGAAAGATTGTCTCCATATGAAAATCAATCATGGTCAACCATGGTCAATAACTATGGTCACATTGTGACAATTTTTCTCAAAATGAAAATCAACCATGTTCAACCATGGTCCAATGCCTCATTGCAACAAAGATCATCTTGATATGAAAATAAATCATGGTCAATCATGCTCCATTGTCACATTGTGACAAAGATTGTCTCAATATGAAAATGAGCCATGGTCAACCATGTTTATTTTATCATTTATAATATTTATATTAGGGTTTATTTTCATGGGTAACCTTGGTCAACCATGGTCAAACATAGTTTTCCATTGTCAATTATGGTCAATCATGGTTAACCATGGTTAATATGAAAATAATCCATGTTCAACCATCATCAATCATGGTCATCCATCATCCAACGTCACATTGTGACAAAGGTTGTCTCAATATGAAAAGCAACCATGGTTAACCATGGTGGAATGTCGCATTGTGACAAATATTTTCTCAATATCAAATCAATCATGCTCAATCATGGGCAATCATGGTCAACCTTGGCTAATCATGGTCAACCATGGTCCAACGTCACACTATAACAAAGATAGTCTCAATATGAAAATAAACCATGGTCAACCATCATCACATTATGAAAAATATTTTCTCAATAGGGAAATCAACCATGGTCCAACATCGCATTGTGACAAAGATTGTCTCGATATGAAAATCAGTCATGCTCAACCATGGTACAACATTGCATTGTGAAAAATATTGTCTCAATATGAAAATGGACCATGTCCAACCATGGTACACCGTCGCATTGTGAAAAATATTGTCTCAATACGAAAATGGACCATGGTCAACCATGTTTATTTTAGGGTTTATAATATTTTTCTAAGGGTTTATAATATTAATAGCTTGTTTTTCATACTATTCCCTTTTGTTTATAATACCTTGGGATTTTAGAATGTATCCCTTAGGTTTATAATATTTTTAGAAAATCCACATAGATTAAACTAATATTGTAATATGATAAAATAGAATACTGAATTTATTTCTACAAATTTGTGGAAACCAATTAAGATCGCACAATCACATGAACAAGAAAGAGAAAGAATTTAAATCACACAACACAAAGATTTATCTAGGGAAAGACTCAACTAAAAACCTCATTGTATGTATACTGTATTAAGTCAATAATATGAAACAATACAATTTTATTTCCCTTCCTGAGAAACCTCTACACTATGTTGATTCTCTCACTCTTATCACAATAATAATGGTCTGATACTTTACCAGTTTTTTGCGCTAGGTTTCTTAGCCTTTCTTATGCATTCTTGGAGGAAGAGCCCCTATTAATTAGGAAATTCCCAAGAATTTATTGCGCAATTCATCTAAGGCGCCATACTGACCTCATGAATGACTTGTACTATTTTCTAATTATACAAATGATAGTTCTCTTCCCTTTAACTCCAATATCAACTGGGCCTTCCTTAGAACTGGCATGCAACAACTATTTATAGTGAATTATCAGTTATCTGATTGATCACTGAATGTGAATTAAATCAAATTTAATTCACTGGACCTCTCACTACCTCATTTCTTAGTTACAACTAGAAAAAATGATTTTAACTCAAATAATTGAGTTAACTAATTAAAACTCAAAATAAATTGCAACTAGACCCCATAAAACTTAGGGAGAACTCTACATGCCTCCAGTTTGACCTTCAACTTGGATTGACTGAGCTAACTAAGTCTTCCTAACTTAGTTAACTCATACAAGTTGTCATGTGATGTGGAATTAAAATTTACTTCTAATTTAATTAAGGGAAAATTAAATTAGAAGCCCTTCTTGTTGTTAATTTCAACACTCCCTCTCAACAACAAAGGGATTTTCTGCTACCTCAATCATGCTTCTATGCAACTTGAATTTGATTCTTGATAGTGCCTTCGTCAAGATGTATGCATCCTTCTCCTCCGTGGGTATGTACTCTAATGACATAATCTACCTCTACACACAAAATCTCTGAGATGGTGATACCAGATATCAATATGCTTGGACGTGTCATGAAAAACTAGATTAACTTAAAGTTTGATGCAAATCTAGTTATCACAATAAATCACCATCGGATCCGTTTGTCGACAAAACAAACCAATAAGTATCTTCACCATCCAAATGGACTCACATGTTTCCTGACTGGCCACCATGTACTCTGCCTCTGCTGAACTAAACGAAATTGGTCTTTACTTCTTCTTGTACTATGAAACTATTGTTGATCCTATTCTGAATATGCCCCATGATGTGTTCTTCCTGTTGGATGGACTCCTTGTCCAATCTACATCTTTGAAGCCTTGAAGCTTCACTCCCTCTGTTTTTATGTACCATATCCAAAACTTTGTAGTGCATCAGAGATATCTCAACACATGATTGCATGCCTTCCAAAAGAGCTTGGTAGGTTTAATCATAGCTTTACTAAGTTGCTTGACCGCATAGCATATGTCTATTCGTGTGTTCACAAATTACATGAGTGAACCTACAAGATTCCTATAGAAAATAGCATCTACTAATTCTCCTGAAGTAGCACCCTCCTTCCTCCAGTTTCCTGCTAGAGGAGTCTCAATGGGTTTGTTTCCTTGCATGTGGAACTTCCTGAGAATATCATTGGCATACTTGCCCTGAGATACAAATATCTCCCCATCTCTTTTCCAAATTTCCAATCCTAGGAAATAATGCAAGAGCCCCAAGTCCTTCATCTCAAATTATCTTGCAATATCATCTTTGCAAGACTTGATGAGATTCTCATCACCTCTTAGTATCAAATCATTGACATAAAGTACGATGATCAAAATTGTACCTTCTGATACAATATGGTAATGGTTTTCATCTTCTTCATTCTTGGTGAAGCCCAACCCGGTGAAGTAATTGTCGATCTTGGTGTACTAAGCACGAGGTGCTTGCTTCGACCCATATAGTTCTCTCTTGAGTCTGCACACATGCGACTCTCTCTCTAAGGTCTCAAAACCTTTTGGCTACTCATTGTACACATGTTCCTCAATCACCCCATTGGGGAAGGTTTTATTTACATCCATCTCATGTATCTTCCATCTCATATGTGCTGAGAGTGCAAGGATGGATTTGATTAATGAGTACCTTGTGACTGGTGCAAAGGTCTCATCATAATCAATCCCCTCCACATAAGAGAACCCTCTGGCCAAAACCCTGGCCTTGTGCTTCTCCACACTCCCATATTCTTCTTGCTTCACCTTGTAGATCCACCTGGATCCTCTAACTAAATTCCCCTCTGGTCTTGGGACAAATTCCCATGCACTGTTTCTAATAACGGAGTTATACTCCTCAATCATGGCATCAACCCAAATTGTTTTTTCCATTTCTTCCTCAAAAGAGTATGGATCTACCTCCACACCTTTGCTCATAATATCCATGTAGCCAACGTACTGCTCTGGGGACCTTCTCTTCCTGCGTTGTGATGCAGGTACTACCACATTCTCTCTAACATCAAGAAAAAACTTGTCAACCTCTTTGGTGCACTTCCATTTGTCTTGGGATGTCTCTGCATGAGTGGGTGCTTCCACTCTTTGTACATCTGCATGTGGTTGCTCCACGTCATAAGGTTCTTCTTTTGGAGCCAAGAGCTCCTCAATTGCATGCAGCTGAAGCTCCCTTTCAAGGGAAATTCGCATGGCCTTCTCTTCATCGAATTTCACATCTCCTCTTGCCACTGTCATCTTGTGTGCTAGAGAGTACACTTGATAGTTGTGAGGTGTATTAGTGTACCCAAAAAATATCCCCAACTCATTTCTTGGCTCTAGCTTCTTCCTGGCATATTTGGTCAGATGGAAATAAAATAATGAACCAAAAATTTTAAAATGTGACACATATGGTCTCTATTACACAACAATTTGTCACTGTCCCTGTAATTCCCATCCCGCACATTGGAGGGATTATTCCGTGACCTGTGAGCAGTGACATGATCTGAAAACACTTTCATGACATTCCCCTAGACATGGACATTCATTCCCTTGAAAACAACTCCTTGTGAAAAACCCTAAAAATAGCCTTTCCATCCTTGGCGCGACTAGCCAGTGTTATACCCACGCCAATGGGGGAAATCTTCCAAAGAGGGTGCGCCAATTGGCACTCTGTCTCAGAGTCGCACTCACGCCAAGCTTAATAAAGGGTGTTTTTTAAAAATAAATGGCAGAAGATTGACTCCAACCAAATCCTGAACTGGTCTCTAAATTGAGTTGGGACATTTGGCTCCGGATTTTCATGTAGAGGAAGTAGTTTGCCACCTCTCATGGAAGCTTCCTTGAGGATAGGTCCAATCCCATGATTGTAGGGATCCCAGCTCCTCTTCCACCATCTATATAAGCTTGCCATTTCCCTTTGCAAGCTAGTCTCCAAGAATCTCCAAGAGCCTTCATAGCCTAAAGAATGCTGCAACAGCTTTGATATTCCTCATAGTGCCAAATCCATAGCGAGGAGATTGACGATCGAAGAGAGAGGCTTGTCCCCATTCTCGACAAGCTTTACTGAGACGTATTCCACTGATGACCCACTGAAGGAAGTTTCAGCATCAAAGCCTAGTTGTATTTTCCTTTGATGAATTAATGATAAGCGACTATTGGTTATGGTTCCACTCGTATTGTTCATTATGATCATTAGTTGTGTCTTCTCTGACTGATACATAATTGCATATATCGGGTTTTACGCTTGTTTTTGTTGTGTTTCTTGTGTGTGCAGGTGTTCGATCATGGCAAGTGAAAGGATTGTGATCTGCTGGAGCAAGGGAACGGGAACGTCACCTTCTCTACGAACAACAGCGTTGGACTTGAGGTAGGCCTTCTTCGCAAGTTGGTTTATTGTAATTAGGAACCTATGCCTTAGCGTGATACGATTGTTGCTAGACCCGATCTGGGCTAGTAGGGATCGCCTCTGTCCGCAAAGGGGATTTACCTCTACAAAAATTTGGCGACTCCGCTGGGGAGTTAGCTTGTTGTTTGCTTTATAAACTACAGACGGAGCCTGAAGTTAGCCATATAGCCTTCGAAACGCTCTTGCTCTGCATTAGCGAAAGTAGATCAATGGTGCTTTAGTCAATCTCCGGTCTAGTTTATGAACTGAACACTTGGAGTATTGTCTTGTCTTTCGGTCGATTCTTGACTTTGCTTGCTTGATCAGCTCTTTTGGCTGGCTCTATTCGTGAGTTTGGCTTTTGGTTTGAGCTCCAACATCACTGGTCTTCTTCTTGGATTGCTTATTTTTATTTTTTCATAGCAAACTTGACTGGCGCGCTTAATAGCTTGACAGTCGCACCAATTGGCACTAGTTTCCAGTTTACTACCTGCGCCAATCCTGTCATGCCACTATTTTCAACCTGACAGTCGCGCCAATCCTGTAAGGTGCTAGAGTTTACTGTGTTTTGAGCCTTCTGAGACTGATCTTGGTGTTTGGTCTTGTTTTTTCGACTGCTTGAGTGTTCTGGAGCCTTGTTTGACTGGCTGCGATCTTCTTCCTTTGGTTGTTTTCCCTTTTCTATCGATTTTACATTTTAGCCCTAGGGCATCTAGGTGCTATTGTGCATCGAGCCTCCCTTGGGAGTTTGTGGTTTCTGTCTGTTCATTCAGCTTTGTGATTGCTTCTCTGCACTCTTTTAGTGGTTTTCTATCGTTTTATTGCGTTATTTGAGTGATTGGCTTCTTCTTCATTCGAATTCCGCTTTGTCTCGCTTTGAGCCTAGATTACATGGTTCATTTGAGTCTTGGAGATTCTGCTTGAAGTGGTGAGTCTAGTCTTGGTTGGGAGAAATTCTTTGTTTTTTCATTTTTAGGCATTGGTGCTTGTTGTCAATTAGCGACCTGTGCCAATTTTCCATTGGCGCTAGTTGTCAGTGAGCAAGTCTTGCTAGTTGGCGCTAGTTGTCAATGATAAATTCGTGCCAATTTCAGGGTATGTGAAAATTGAGATTTTTTCCCTAAATCCTTCACCAGTGTGTCTTTCCCTTCCGGTCTTTTCACTGTATGATCATAGATTACATTTCCCATTGTTTGAAATGTCTTCTCTCCATGATTGCTTGATGTAAAAGGGAATGAATGCCTTGTTTTGATCTCATGCTTTGGAAGTCCTCTTTGTGTTTTGTCACCTTTTGAGAATTTCGTTACAAAGTGTTTAAAATAATGATTGCATTCTTAGTGTTTGTTTACATCTCTTTTGCATTCATCCTTCATTAAGGAGATTTGAGTTTATTTAGTTTTCGTCTCAAAGTGTTCTTTTTGTTAAAATGCATTAGATCACATTGCATTGAAAAGTGTTTTTTGAGATTTATCATCGAACTTAGATTACATTGTTTAATGATTGAAAGCTAAAAATCGCTTTGAGTGCATTCTCTTTCATTAAAATCATGCATTAAGTAGATTCTCATTTCATCAAAAAATGCATTGAGTGCATTCTTATAATTTGAAAAGGAAAAAAGGAAATTGTGCATAGATTACATTTGCATAGTTTCCGAAAAAGAGGATTTTGCATAGATTACATTGCATTATTTGCATCGTTGAAGTCATCTAGTTTGGAAAAAGTTTTGTTTTCAGTGTTGCTGTTTGTTGCATCATTGTTTGAAGCTCTTCCCTTACCTAGATAGCATTCATTGAATTGAAAGATTTATTTTCTCATATAGCTGTATTTAGGCAATTTTGAGACATAACACTCGCTAGGGCCTGAAAACTGAAAGATAATTGAAGATAAACATTAAAATTTATTCAATTTACACTAAGGCGGCATTGAAACATTAACGAAATATTTAGAGGTCTAGGCTAGACATGTTCCGGCGCCTTTAAACCTAGTAGTTGTCGTTCACCTCTTGGCTTTAGACAGCGCTAGTACGGACTTGTGCTCCCCGTACCGTCGTGTATATAAAGGGAGACCCCAATAGGTTTCTATCCTTTATCCATAGGAAGCCGAGTCTGCCGCCCTATACCCGTGATACATCGGACACAGCATTCGGGGAGATTGCCTACATGTATGTTAAGTCCTTGGTTGATTTCTCTTTCATTTTGAAACCAAGGTGTATATTGCAGTTCACAGTTATTTGGTACACCCTTTGCCTAGTACTCCTGAGCAGTCATTTTGATCTTATCTGACTCCTTAAATTTGAAAATATCACCAAGCGCTTGTCCTTTAATGCTTGTTTCCAATCTGAAAGTGATAGAGTCACCTTTTGCCTGTTTCTTGACTCTTAAAATATGAAAGGGTAGAGTTTTGTTTCAATGTTTTAAAAATTAACTGCCCACAAAATATCCCTGGTTAAAGTTAGTTTCCTTAGGGTGTTGTTTTGGGTCATTTCCGATGGCAATTTTCTCGGAGTTCACCAACCAAGGAATCCCCTCCGATGGGAATCCTGGTCCTTTTCCTCCTTTTGGAAATGTTGGTGCTCCTTATATGGCAACGTTGTCCCTTCCTGGGTTAACTGTTTGGTTGCCTATTTGGTTATTTTCAACCTCTGTGGTCTCGAATGTCCCGGCTACTGGTCAATCAGTTCCTCCACCTGAACAACATCATGTTGATTCCAAGGTGGACCTCTCCCCTTCTTCACCTGTTTTTGCGTCCTCATCTTCTACTTCACCTAGTGAAAGTCTGGATTCGAGTAACCAGGTGGCTAAGAAGAAGAAGAAGAAGTCCGATAAAGGAGAGGCTACTTCTGCGGCTATTGCACCTAAGAAGTCTCCTCTTGATAAACCTTCCAACCCTCCATAGAAATTCAAGTTCCCTTGCATGTTGTGCACGGGAGACCATATTCTTCGAGATTGCCCTGGCATTCCCAAAGTACTCAAAGTATGGTCCAACGGTCATCCACCATTTCCTTTGGCTTCCGGGAGTTAGGTTGGGGGCACATCTTCAAATGGTGCTGGTAAATCTCTTAAGAAGCAGGGTAAGATTACCAATCCCTGTAAGTTGTGTGAAGGGCACCATGCCATTCACCTTTGTCCGTATATGGATGAAGCCAAACGAGTTTTGGACAATTTAACCGGTTCTACACCATACCTCCCGGTTGGTTATAAACAACTTTCTTTGAGTCTTCCACCAGCTGATGCCACGATTGGTCAAGAGTCATCCTTGGTTGATTCCGCTCCCTCGAAAATTCAAATTCAGGAATCCGTTCCCGACCAACCATTGGTCGTGGGATCGGTTGATCTGGCCCCATCTGCGGTGCACCAGGTCTTTTCCATTGAGAGTGCATCTCACATCCCTCAGGTTCTTCTTTTTTCTTCAGATTCTTCGGACTTGGAGAAATATTCTCCTACCCCTATACCTCGAGAAGTTGTTCCTCCGCCTCCCGTGATAAAGGTCCTGGAGGATACTTCCCCCGCCTTCGAGATCGATGTCATGGAGGATGCTCCTTCTTCTTTCGTAACACTAGGGGAAGACCATATCAATTCGATGGTAGCCCCTCCAAGTAGTTTGGTCGCTTCCTTTGATTGGAGTCGATTTGCGGGATACCGCCTTCCGTCTTATGTTCCTTTCGAGATAACGGTACAGGCCTTTGGTCTAGTCGTACCCAGCACCATTATAGATGAAGGCGCGTCTGTTAGTGTTCTATCCTCAACTACTTGGCAAGCTTTAGGTTCGCCGCCGCTTGCTCCTGTTACGCAGAATCTGTTGGCATCCAACAAAAGAACTAGTCAACCGTTATGGATCCTTCCGAGGTTACCTGTTACTTTGGGAGGTAAAACCGTCCATATGGACGTGATGGCTTTTCTAGGCCCCTTGGATTTCAATCTGCTTTTGGGGCGCGATTACACCTACGCCATGGGAGCACTTGTCTCCTCCCTTTTTCGTGTGGTCTGTTTTCTGCATGAAGGACGGATCGTGACCATTGATCAGCTTTCGTTCTTTGGTCCGGATGTGGCAGCTGGCCCGCCATCATCCCTTCCTAGTTTTTATCCACCCGTTGTAGCTGCCCCACCACAGGTCAACTATGTGGCTACCTACCCCATGCCTATACCCAGTGATAGTGCCATTGTGCTTCAGGTGCTGGGGGAATTGGGTCCTGACTTCCAGGATGTTTTCCTTCCATCGGGAGTGGAACTCTTGGAAGCGATGACTTCTTGTTCATTATGATAAGGTTGTCAGAGCATGGTTCTTTTCCTATGTCAAGCTCCTTAAAAAATGAAATCGGGTCTGGTTGTTGGAGCAGAGTTTATTTTCTTGTGTCAAGCTCCTTAAAAAATGAAACAAGGTCATCGGAGCACAGTTCATTTTCTTGTGTCAAGCTCCTTAAAAAATGAAACAAGCTGGTCGGAGCATAGTTCGTTTTCTTTTGTCAAGCTCCTTAAACCATGAAACAAGGTGTCCTGAGGATAGTTCTTTTAATGTGTCAACCTCGTTAAAACAATGAAACACGTTCCTGTTCAATTCGAGTCTTTGATAAGTTCTCGTAAAATCCCAGTGGAATCTTTCTTTTGATCTGTAACTTGAACCTTCACTCCATCTACCTTTCATATGGACTGAAGCTTTGGGGGCATGTACCTCGAATTAAGTCACCATGATGGGGGCATGCTTACTTTTTCAAGCATAGTTTGTTTCTGTTTCAAGCTTGTGTAAAAATGAAACCAACTTCAAGCAGAGTTTCCTGATTTCAAGCTTTTGTAAAAATGAAACCTTTCCCATTTTACCTCTTGTGATTGTCATCTTATCAGCCTGTTTTTTCCAGATGACCCTTGGTTTTCTCACTCCATCGTCACTATCTGCTTGGCTGATCATATGCCTTCACTTCATTTTTTTACCCATTCCTGAGGAACCGCTGCGATGAGTGGTCTTGAGAGCCAGCCTCTTGACCTTTATCTTGTTCTGAGTACTTCCACCATTACCGGAACCAGTTGCTACCCTTTATACCACTCATTCCCCCAGGTGGAGTCATCTTTCAGCTTTTTTCTAACTCTCTAAACATGAAAATATTGCTGAGTCCCTTGTCGCTTCGATCTCGTTAAAGTGGTCCCGAAACAACATCTACCCAGTATACGTTTACCCCTTTTTTGGGCTGGGATAGATTACTTACGAAAAAGGAATACCCTAGCCTATCGCGACTATGAGGTTTTCTCAGACATAGTTTTCTACCTTTTCGGATCTAAGGAACTATTTACGAAAAGGGACCGTTGGAGTTTAATTTTCTGCTGTCTTTTCAAACTCTCTAAACATGAAAAGACAGCAAGTTCTTCCTTTGTCAGAATCGTTAAACCCTGATGACATCAGATTCAGTCGTAATGATGATATTCGAGTTTCTCCTTCCTAGGGCTCGTTAAATGTACTAGGATGGATTCGTCTGAAGGATGGACTTGTATGACAAGCATATGGTATCCTCTTCAAGCTTGTGTAAAAATAAAGAGGTACTCGCCAGAAATGGTGGGGAAAAATGGAACCAGCATAATTGTCGTGTCGGCAATATGTCGCTCTTGAACATGGCACTTGTCTGCATTCGTCTCAGGTTAGGGACATCTCACCTCATTATCTAATTACCTCCGTGGGTTTGGGTAATCCCTTTTGACCTCTCATCTGCTCTTTTCCTTGTCATCATGACCTTTGATCTTTTGATGTCAAATACTTCCAAATCCACTGTCGTGTCGCCGATATGTTCAAGAGAAGTTGACCTCTGCAAAATTTCAACCTTCCTCTGATTCTCATCTGATCTTGATTCAAAAAGACATTATGTTCCTCTGTCTCGCGTCGATGATGTGGGAAACATTATGGCCCACCTTCGATCAAGGTCACTTCCTGTCGACTTCAACTCATTATCCAGGAAGATAATCTAGAGACTCCCTTCTGGTACCTTGGAGCCTGTATGCCTCAATGGCAGGTTCTTTGCGTTCGATGTGAGGTTTTCATCATTGGCCTCCGATCAAGTGATTCTACGGGTGTTCGATGCCAGCTCACTGATTCACATGCCATAGATTGTACCTATAGTACCTTGAGGGCCATTATCATTATCGGTGGTACCTCTTGCGTCTGTTAACAGCTTTCATCATTGGTTGGTAATCGTTCGATGTTTTTGCATGTTCGACTTCAGCTCACTTATTTGCATGCTTGAACTTGTACTTTTTTCGGGTCGAGATGGAGCGCAAGACCCTGTATTTTGTCTGTTGAAATCCAGGCTGCGATTTTGTGGATTATTATGATTAGTTACATGACTCATTCACTGGGGTTGGGAAAAATACTGAGAGGGGGGGGTGAATCAGTATTTTAAAGATGAAAAAATTTTCTTTCTTACTGCATCCAATCATGTACATTCAACTATCTTATTATATCTTTTACTTAGAGCATTGCATTAGATAAGCATTAAGCATGAACAGTAATAACAGAACAAAGAATCAAACATGAACTACACATATGGACACCAGGATTTAAGGTGGAAACCCAATTTGGGAGAAAACCACCACTGCTGCAATATCAGTCTTCAATATTTTATTATAGAGAAAACTTCTTACAATATATGCTGGTGCAAACTCATACCAGCACGCAGGCACCCACCTGTAGAAAGCTACAACCTTCTCTCGTTTACCAGCCCCTCCTGGAAGGGAGCTACAACCCCCTGACTGAAAGCTTCGACCTTCAGCACCACTGTGGACCTCATTTCATCAATTTTCAGGCTAGTTCACATAGCCGCAACCCCAGACTTCAGAAAATGCATGCATTCGACATCCCGTTTGGCTTTCTGGATAAAATTCTTCAACAGACATGCGTTAGCTCTTCATTGATTCTTCTATTGAATGAATCCCATATTCATTCTTTCGATGGGTGCAACATGGACTCAGAATTATCAGTTAAGCACGTCGTCTGTCCATACAGATATTCCTTAGAGGAATTCGCTCTTCTTCTATGCTTGACTCTCGCACCTCTGTATTTTTCGAATAATGATCTTTGCCCTTTATATAGTTCTTGCCTTTCTCAATACCATGAGTCTAAAACCACTCAACCGCTAATGGTATTCCTTTTTCAATATTCCCTTTAGTTTATCCCCGGGGCTCTTCAATTTCTTTTTAATTTATTTCATTCAAACGAGGAAATTCAAATTATCTATGTGCTCCAAGCCTTTAACCCAAAGTTTAACCCTTCGGATTTTATAAACAATATCCAATGCTTTTCCATATGCAAGTGTCTTGTTGATGTGGTGAGTTCTGCAAGCGGAACAGCCATACATCTCAATCGTTTTGTATTAATAATTGTGCCAATCCAATTTTAAAACCCCAATCTTTGTCTCCGCCATATAATATTATAAACATTACGTGCCACTGACTCGGGTCCGCCCTTTGAACAAATGAAATCGGGGCACACCATGGAAAAGTTCCAATTGCGATCAGGACACGGATGTGATTGGCACATATTAACTCCAGCATATAACCGGATCGGGTCTGCCACTTCAATCGCAGCATATTACAAAAGGTATGTGATCAATCGAAAGTTCTGATTTTGATTAAGATCCCGGACGCGATTTAATCTATTAATTCCATCGTATAACACCATCGGGTCCACCAATTTCAAAGTGCAATCAGACCCAACACTTAAGCGCTTCCGATTGCGATTGGGAACTCAGATGCGATTTGCAATAAACTGAGGCATATAACTCGATCGAGTCCGGCCTTTGATCGGAGAACATAACAAAACTCCACCGATTGAACCTTGCGATTCAAGACGTGCGATTCCATTAAAACATCGCCATGTGGTCAAGTGGACCCACGGGCCTCGGCTATTGGTGGGGGCGATTTATAATGTAACATTTGGTTGTATTGTGTACAACCGTTCCACTATGGAACACTGCCACATCCACAAGACATTTTTATGTTTCATTTATATTGCGATTTGCGATTGCGATTGGATCGCATCGCATCGCAGGACTCCATATCAACAAGACACTACTTCACCAAAATAACTTGCGATTCCGATTTAGAGCTTAAGTGGTGGGGACCACTTGTCCCGCCAAATCAGAAATAAAGGACTTCCACCTGTTTAATTCAATTTTATGACTGTCTTGAATGACTCTGCTCCTCCGTAAATTAAATCTACAGGAATATCTTCGTTCCACTGTCAAAAACGGCTCTGCCCATCACCTGTTAATTCTCTTCTTGTCATTTGTGACTGCGGCCCATCAAGATTTAATTCTCCTTCAATGCACTGCTTATCTCTACAAATGTATTCTTCCTCTGAGCTCTGCTGCTAATCATTGATCTCTGCAATTCTGCTGTTCTTCTGTTTCCCATGCCTTTGCCACATCCTTTGCCATCAATGACAATATTCCAACAATCTCCCCCTTTGGCATTGATGGCAATACTCTTCCTCTGATGACCTTAGACTCCCTTTGTTGCTTTTCCTCCCCCTTTGACATCAATGGCAAAGAGTTTGATCAAGAAGCCAAGCTCCCCCTGAGATCATGTTGCATCTTCATAATATGACCAATGATTCATCCTTTACATATGACCAATGCTCCCCCTGAGCCTGTGCAGTCAGAGATGTCTGACGGCACCTCACAACCAATTTTAAGCTTCTGTAATTAAGTAGACCTGAACCTCTGCATGGCAGAGACTACTCCCAATTTCAGTCTGAGATATTCGAATGCTTCCCTGGGTAGAGGTTTGGTAAATATATCTGCAACTTGTTCTTTGGAGGAAACATATTCTAATTTCACCTTTTGCTCAAGCACTTGTTCTCGTAAGAAGTGATATTTGATGGGAATATGCTTGGTTTTGGAATGCATAACAGGATTCTTTGAGATACTTATGGCACTTGTATTATCACACATAATGGAGATAGGGGGTGAACATTTGATTTGAAAATCTTGTAGGGTTTGCATCATCCAAAGAAGTTGAGTGCAACATGATGCTGTAGCCACATATTCAGCTTCTGCTGTAGATAATGCAATGGAGCTTTGCTTCTTGCTGAACCAAGATACTAACCGAGGCCCCATAAAGAATGCACCACCACTAGTGCTTTTTCGATCATCAATACTTCCAGCCCAATCTGCATCAGTGTATGCATGAAGAGTAAGTTCAGCATTCTTTGGGTACCATAGTCCAAAATCTTGAGTTCCTTGTAGATATTTGAATATTCTTTTCACAGCTTGAAGATGAGACTCTTTTGGATTAGCTTGGAATCGTCCAACAATCCCGACTGCATGCATGATGTCTGGTCTTGTCCCAGTGAGATAAAGTAGACTTCCTATCATAGATCTGTATTCTGGTTGATTTACGGTGGGGGAATCATCATTAGAATTGAGATTACATCCGGTTATCATTGGTGTACTTACAGGTTTGCAATCTTCCATTCTATACTTCTTTAGGATTTGCTTGAGGTACTTTGCTTGTGATAAGAATATACCATCTGTTGTTTGTTGCACTTGCAAGCCAAGAAAGAATGTTAGTTCCCCAAGTAAAGACATTTCAAATTCTTGCTGCATATCAGAAGCAAATTTCTGACTCATAGACTCTTTATTACTTCCAAAAATGATATCATCGACATATACAACCACAATCAATAATTTGTCATTTTCAGTTTTTGTGTATAAGTTGCTGTCAGCAGACCCCTTTGAAAATCCTTGTTGATGAAGATATTTGTCAAGATGATAGTACCATGCCCTTGGAGCTTGTTTGAGACCATATAGAGCCTTTTTAAGTCTACAAACAAGTTTTTCATCATTTTCCAAAATGAATCCTTCTGGTTGTTCTATATAAACTTCTTCTTCTAGATCACCATTGAGAAAAGCAGATTTAACATCCATTTGATAAACTTTGATTTGTTGGAAGCTTGAAAAAGCAAGAAACATTCTTATGGCTTCAAGTCTAGCTACAGGAGCAAAAGTTTCTTCAAAGTTTATACCTTCTTGTTGAGCATACCCCTTGCAAACAAGTCTAGCTTTATTTCTTATAACATCCCCATTCTCATTTAACTTGTTTTTGAATATCCATTTAGTTCCAATGACATTTTTGTCATGAGGTCTTGGTACCAATTCCCAAGTGTGATTCTTTTCAATTTGATCGAGCTCTTCATTCATGGCTTGAATCCAACAGTCATCTTTGCTTGCTTGACTAACACTGTGAGGTTCAATAGTGGACATAAATGCCAGATTGCTAGAAGCTCCCATAAGAGTTCTTCTTTTTTGTACACCTGATCCCTTTTCTCCCAAAATTTGAGATTCTGGATGATTCTTTTGAACATATCTGGAGGGAGCCTTTTCAGACAAACCATCTTCGGGTTCTTCACTGGGTTCACTATTTGTATCATTACTATTTGATGTAGAAGGATATGTGTCATCATCATCTTCATCTGTAGTTTTCTTTTCTTCTTTTGGAGCTGCAGAAGACTAATCAATAACAACATCAATACATTCAACAATCTTCCGAAGTCTTTTATTGTAACATTTATAGGCCCTACTCCTAGAGGAGTATCCAAGGAATATCCCTTCATCTGCTCTAGGTTCAAACTTGCCAAGTTTTTCATCATTATTCTTGATGAAGAATTTGCTTCCAAAAATTCTAAAATGCTTTATAGTGGGAGGATTACCATACCAAAGTTCATATGGAGTTTTATCACTATTTACACGAACATGTGCCTTGTTGAGAATGTTTACTGTTGTATGTGCTGCTTCTCCCCAAAATATGTCAGGTGTTCCGGAATCATCCAGCATAGCTCTAGCCATTTGTTGAACGGTTCTATTCATTCTTTCTGCAACACCATTTTTTTGTGGAGTGCCAGCTACAGAAAACTGTCTTTTTATGCCATGTTGTTCACAAAATTCAAGAAATTCATCTGATGTATATTCTCCTCCTCGATCAGATCTGAGACACTTGATTTTTAGATCTAATTCATTCTCAACTAGTGCTTTGAAGATCTGAAATTTCTCAAATGCTTCATCTTTGCGTTTAAGCAGCCCAATCCAACACATTCTAGAAAAGTCATCAATGAATAAGATATAGTATTCTTCACCACGCGGTGACTTTTTTCTCATAGGTCCACATATGTCAGTATGGATAAGTTCAAGAGGCTTACTTGATGATCCTTCCTTGGCATTAAATTGTACTCTGGTTTGCTTACCGAATTGGCAGGATTTACATATGATATTTTCAGGTATAGAAATATTGGGAAGATCACGAACAGCTTTGATTCTGCTTGATTTGTTGGTTTGAGAGAAGCTCAGATGCCCCAATCTTCTATGCCATAGCCAATTTTCTGAGGATTTACTCAAATAGCATTGTTCTTTGGATTTCTTCAATATATATAGGTTTTTTGGAGTTCTTTTCCCTTTTATAATTGCTTTACCTGTATCAAGATCACGTACCACACATTCTTTTAAACTAAAGACAACTTCAGTTCCTTGATCACACATTTGACTTACACTTAACAGGTTATGCCTTAATCCATCCACATACATGACTTCATTAGCTTTCACATTTTCTTTTAGAAAAACAGACCCTTTTCCTTTAATGACCGCAGGAGTATCATTTCCAAAAGTAACCTTCTTTTCTTTTTCTAGAGCATTATATGCAAGAAGTTTGTCTTTATCACCTGTCATGTGTCTTAAGCATCCACTATCAATGTACCATTGGTTTTATTCATCTTTTGCAAATAACGCTATGCCACAATTTTCAACCTGTAATTCCTTCTTTTTCCATACTTTCAAGCTTGAAGGGACATGTTCTTTTAGCTGAACTTTGCTCCTGCATTCAGATTCTTCATGGCCAAAGTTATTGCAGTAAGCACATTCAACTTCATTTTGAAGAGGAGAGAAGTTGTTATAAGTGTTCTTCTTTGATTCAATGTCCATTCTCTTCTTTATTGCTTCTCTTGTCATGATATTTTTATATGCAACACATTGAAAAACTTTATGACCAAAATTGTGACATGAGAAACATTGTCCATTGAAGTAGAAATTTCTTCGAACATGAAATCTTCTATTTGAATTTACCTGTTGGTTGGTGTTCCTTTGAAGAGTATTCGAGTTGAAGTTCCTTGACTTGAGTTGATCATGCTTTACCTGTGACGAATATTTATCCCTTTGTTGAGTGGCAGAATGTTGCAGACCAGTTGTAGCAGCTTTTAAATAGTTTGGTGCTGAAGCCTGAGAAGTTTCTCCGGTATATCCAAGAGCTGTCTTTATAAAAGGAGAACGTTGTACCTTGATAATTTCATCCAAGGTTTCAGATCCTTTATCAAATCTAAGATTCAGAGTCTTTACTTTCTCAAGTTCTTTTCTTAGACTTACCACTTCACATTCTAATTTTTCATTATGCTTCTTCTCTTCTTCAATCTGATTTTTCAGAGTCTCTATGATTATTTTACTTTCTTCTAAGCACATTTTGAGTTGATTTTTTTCATTAAGAAAATCATTGTCTTCTAGAGCATCCATAAAAGTATCCTTTTCTTCTTTAGAATCATTTTCGAAAGCCATAAGAAGTCTAAGATCTTGTTCAACTTCTTCCTCACTATCAGATAACCCATCACTGTCTTCATGAGTATAGTAACTTTTTCTAGAGCTAGACCGGTTCTTATTTCTTCTTGCTGCTTCCTTTCCTTTAGAAGGTGTTTCTTTGTAAGGACACTTAGCAGCATAATGATCAACTCTTCCACAATTAAAGCATTTGAAGGGAATCTTACCTCTAAACCGTCCTGTGCCAAGTTGAAGTTTCTTTATGAAGTTTATCTCATCTTCTTCTGAGACATATCCTGATCCTTCTGTTATTTTTACTTCCTTCCCTTTTGTAGAAGTTCTAAAGACTACTTCTTTGACTTCAGATGGTCCTCCTCTTCTCATTTCATATGCAGTTAGTATGCCATGAAGTTGTACCACAGTAAGATTTTGAAGGTCCTGCTTTTCTTCAAGAGCTGAAACTTTTGACTCAAATTTTGCTGTTAGAGATCTTAAAATTTTCTCAACCAATGTAGATTCAGTTATTGTTTCTCCCAGATTCCTCATGTGATTTACAATATCATCAAGACGTAGAAAGAAATTTGCAATGATTTCTTCATTAAGCATTTTTAGATTCTCATATTGAATTCTGAGAGTTTGAAGTTTAGCACTTTTTACCTTTGCGTCACCTTCATAGCTTAGAATGATTTTGTCCCATATTTCCTATGCAGTATTCAGCTGCATGACTTTGACAAATTTTGATTCAGTGAGACTTCCCAATAGAGCATTGACCGCCTTTGCATTTGTTTCATAGTTCTTTCTTTCAGTTGGATCCGTTGGCACTGTAGCTGGATATTGATATCCTTGTTCAACAATTGCCCATACATCTGCTCCTAGAGACTGAAGATAGGACCTCATCCTTGTTTTCCAAAAGATTAAGTTGTTTCCGTTGAAGAGAGGAGGCCTGATAGATGTTGTTCCATCTTGATTTCTCATTTTGATTGATCTTCCTTCTAGCGGCTAAGCTTTTTCTGAAGGACCTGCTCTGAAACCAATTGTTGGGAAAAATACTGAGAGGGGGGGTGAATCGGTATTTTAAAGCAGAACAATTTTTCTTTCTTACTGCATCCAATCATGTACGTTCAGCTATCTTATTATATCTTTTACTTAGAGCATTGCATCAGATAAGCATTAAGCATGAACAGTAATAACAGAACAAAGCATCAAACATGAACTACACATATGGACACCAGGATTTAAGGTGGAAACCCAATTTGGGAGAAAACCACCGCTGCTGCAATATCAGTCTTCAATATTTTATTATAGAGAAAAATTCTTACAATATATGCTGGTGCAGACTCATACCAGCACGCAGGCACCCACTTGCAGAAAGCTACAACCTTCTCTCGTTTACCAGCCTCTCCTGGAAGGGAGCTACAACCCCCTGACTGAAAGCTTCGACCTTCAGCACCACTATGGACCTCGTTTCATCAATTTTTAGACTGGATCACACAGCCGCAACCACAGACTTCAGAAAATGTATGCATTCGACATCCCGTTTGGCTTTCTGGATAAAAATTCTTCAACAGACATGCATTATCTTTTCATTGATTCTTCTATTGAATGAATCCCAGATTCATTCTTTCGATGGGTGCAACATGGACTCAGAATTATCAGTTAAGCACGTCGTCTGTCCATAAAGATATTCCTTAGAGGAATTCTCTCTTCTTCCGCGCTTGACTCTTGCACCTCTGTCCTCTTCGAATAATGATCTTTGCCCTTTATATAGTTCTCGCCTTTCTCAATACCATGAGTCTAAAACCACTCAACCGCTAATGGTATTCCTTTGTCAATATTCCCTTTTAGTTTATCCCCGGGGCTCTTCAATTTGTTTTTAATTTATTTCATTCAAACGAGGAAATTCAAATTATCTATGTGCGCCAAGCCTTTAACCCAAAGTTTAACCCTTCGGATTTTATAAACAATATCCAATGCTTTTCCATATGCAAGTGTCTTGTTGATGTGGTGAGTTCTGCAAGCAGAACAACCATACATCTCAATCGTTTTGTATTAATAATTGTGCCAATCCAATTTTAAAACCCCAATCTTTGTCTCCGCCATATAATATTATAAACATTAACGTGCCACTGACTCATCAGTAATATATATATCCATATAACCTTTCGGGTTCTTCAAATAATATTCAATCTTCGACTCTGGGCCCACATCGCAGTTGGCGGATCGGCGGTGTTAAACAAAACTTGCGATTGCAATTGATCAACCGGACGTGATAACCACATAAAACATGGCTCATAGCGCAATTGGGTCTGCCCTTTGAACAAATGCAATCAGGGCACACCATGGAAAAGTTCCAATTGCGATCAGGACACGGATGCGATTGGCACATATTAACTCCAGCATATAACCGGATCGGGTCCGCCACTTCAATCGCAGCATATTACAAAAGGTATGTGATCAATCGAAAGTTTTGATTGAAATTAAGATCCCGGACGTGATTTAATCTATTAATTCCATCATATAACACCATCGAGTCCGCCAATTTCAATGTGCAATCGGACCCAACACTTAAGCGCTTCCGATTGCGATTGGGAACTCGGATGCGATTTGCAATAAACTGAGGCATATAACTCGATCGGGTCCGGCCTTTGATCGGAGAACATAAAAAAACTCCACCGATTGAACCTTGCGATTCAAGACATGCGATTCCATTAAAACATCGCCACATGGTCAAGTGGACCCACGGGCCTCAGCTGTTGGTTGGGGTGATTTATAATGTAACATTTGGTTGTATTGTGTACAACCGTTCCACTATGGAACACTGCCACATCCACAAGACATTTTTATGTTTCATTTATATTGCGATTTGCGATTGCGATTGGATCGCATCACATCACAGGACTCCATATCAACAAGACACTACTTCACCAAAATAACTTGTGATTCTGATTTAGAGCTTAAGTGGTGGGGACCACTTGTCCCGCCAAATCAGAAATAAAAGACTTCCGCCTGTTTAATTCAATTTTTATTCATTTTGGTTGTTGAGGGCTTAAACGCCCGAAATGACTGTCTTGAATGACTCTGCTCCTCCATAAATTAAATCTACAGGAATATCTTCGTTCCACTGTTAAAACGGCTCTGCCCATCACCTGTTAATTCTCTTCTGTCATTTGTGACTGCGGCCCATCAAGATTTAATTCTCCTTCAATGCACTGCTTATTTCTGTAAATGTATTCTTCCTCTGAGCTTTGCTGCTAATCGTTGATCTCTGCAATTCTGCTGTTCTTCTGTTGCCCATGCCTTTGCCACATCCTTTGCCATCAATGACAATATTCCAACAACTGGATGGTTGCGACCATACCTGAGTCTATTTATCGATCCCCACTGGATGGCTGCGTCCATGCCTTGGATCTAGATCATTGTATACTCTACTTTGGATGGCTGCACCCATACCACATATATATCATGTATTTGAGATATCAGTTGTATTTCTCTACACAGGTTTTCCAATGGTGGTGTTTTCAGTTTGGACACGTTCTCGTAAAGCATTTCACCCCTCTCTCTCTTTCATGCCTCATGCTTTAGGGGGCATCTGTTACACAGCAATTTGTCACCATCCCTACAATTCCCTGTCTCGCACATTGGAGGGCTTATTCCGTGACCTGTGAGCAGTGAAATGATCTGAAAACACTTTCATGAAATTCCCCTAGACATGGAATTTCATTCCCCTGAAAATAACTCCTTGTGAAAAACCCTAAAAATAGCCTTTCTATCCTTGGCGCCACTAGCCAGTGTTATACCCATGCCAATTGGGGAAATCTTCCAAAGAGGGTGCGCCAATTGGCGCTCTGTCTCAGAGTCGCACTCGCGCCAAGCTTAATAAAGGGTTTTTTTTTAAAATAAATGGCGGAAGATTGACTCCAACCAACTCCTAAACTGGTCTCTAAATTGAGTTGGGACGTTTGGCTCCGGATTTCCATGTAGAGGAAGTAGTTTTCCACCTCTCATGGAAGCTTCCTTAAGGATAGGGAAAATCCCATGATTGTATGGATCCCAACTCCTCTTCCACCATCTATATAAGCTTGCCATTTCCCTTTGCAAGCTAGTCTCCAAGAATCTCCAAGAGCCTTCATAGCCTAAAGAATGCTGCAAGAGCTTTGATAGTCCTCATATGGCCAAATCCATAGCGAGGAGATTGACGATCGAAGAGAGAGGCTTGTCCCCATTCCCCAAAATCTTTACTGAGACGTATTTCACTGACGACCTGCCGAAGGAAGGTTCAGCGTCAGATTCTGGTTGTATTTTCCTTTGATGAATTAATGATAAGTGAATATTGGTTATGGTTCCACTCATATTGTTCATTATGATCATGAGTTGTGTCTTCTTTGACTGATACATAATTGCATATATCGGGTTTTACGCTTGTGTTTGTTGTGTTTCTTGCGTGTGCAGGTGTTCGATCGTGGCAAGCGAAAGGATTTGTGATCTGCTGGAGCAAGGGAACGGGAACGTCACCTTCTCTACGAACAACAGCATTGGACTTGAGGTAGGCCTTCTTCGCAAGTTGGTTTATTGTAATTAGGAACCTGCGCCTTAGCGTGATATGATTTTTGCTAGACCCAATCTGGGCTAGTAGGGATCACCTCTATCCATAGAGGGGATTTATCTCTATAACAGTCTCTTACCTAAAAAAGCTTCCACTGGTCTACTCATCCCAAGTATCCGATGAGGACTTTTGTTTTGCACAAATATTTTTGTATTGCATGCTTCCTCTCACAGATGCAAAGGTAGGCCCTAATCATTCAACATCGCTCGTGTTGCTCCCACAATATTTTTTTTCTTCCTTTTTGCAACCCCATTTTGTTGTGGGTTAGGAGGTGTTATCAATTCCCTTTGAATTTCTTCTGAAGTACAGAATTTATTGAATTCGTTAGACACATATTCTCCATCATTGTCGCTCCTCAAAGCCTTCACCTTCTTCTTTGTATCTTTCTCGACAAGTGACTTGAACTCACAAAACTTTGAGAATGTCTTATATTTGTTCTGCAAGAACAAAATCCAACACTTGCATGAAAAACAATCTACAAAAATCACATAATACCTATGTTTTGTTGTGGAATCTATCGATAACGGTCCACACACATCTGAGTGAATTCTCTCAAGGATCGTCTTTTCTCAACTTTCCTTATCGTGAAAGGTGGTTTTGGCATACTTCCCCAATGTACACCCTTTTCATGTATCTTGTTTCTCAAGTGCACCCTTTTTAATTCATGTAGAAATATGTTGCATGATCTTCAAAGCGCAATGGTGTATATGGCCTAACCTCCTGTGCCATAAATCATTGATGTCTCAGCTCTCCACCTTATCTGCTTTCGTGCTCAAGGTAGTAAAGTATTCTGCATCAAATTTGTATAGCTTCTTTACTCTAACCCTAATCTTATTCACCTGTCCCATGGATTTGTGACAAAGGAACACCTTTCCTTTGCTAAATATCACATCATAGCCACAGTCTTCCAACATGATAGCAATAGAAACCAAATTAGTCTTTAAACTAGGAACATACATGACATATTTTAATGTGAGAAGAGTACCTAACTCCTTCAGAAAGGTAATTATACCTATTCTTGTAGCACTACACCTCCCATAATCTCCCATATCAATGTGAATTTTGATAACTTTCTCCTCTAAGCTAATCAACATATATTTGTTGTTGGTCATATGGAACGAAGCTCCACTATCTAAGTACCACACATAAACCATCACCGATCACACCATGCATGTGATGAGGGTGAAATCCAACTTTGACTGTGAAGAAATTTCTTCACCTGTTGCTCCTCTTGAGGGATTCTTGTTGATCTTATTGTGCAAACACTTTGTAGCATAGTATCCAAGCTCATGACAGTGAAAACATTTTACGTTTAACAAGTTTTTCTTCTTTCCTACCTGACTGGAATTTGATTTGGAATGGAATGCCTTCCCTTTCCCTTTCTTTTCCTTTCCAACCAAGGCACATTTCTCCTCATCATCAGTCTTTGATGAGGATCCATCTTTTTTGTTTAGTCAAATCTCTTCTCGTACCAAGTCAAACCACAATAGCTCTCATTCTCGTAGCTTATCCCTCCCATTCACCGGGTCTTGGAAGATATGCCAGCTCTTCGGAAGGCCTAGAAGTGCTAGGCTCACCAAATCATCCTAGGAAACTGTCACACCAGCACTTCCAAGCTCATCTCAACATTCAATGAACTTCATCAAGTATTTTTGGATCGTGTCGCCCTTCTCCATCTTGATCTTTCTAAGCTTTTCCTTTAGCTCCAGCTTCCTGTGGTCGTTGTTATTCTGAAACATATATGTTAAGGCCTTACACAAAGCATATGGAGTTTCCTTTCCATGGAGGTTCAAGAAAATATTATCTTGAAATCCTTCTAACATAAACCTTCTCACCTTTGCTACATTCTTCTTCCATGCATCAAGAAGTTGAGCATATGTTGCTACAAGCTAGGGAATATTAGTATCTATGAATTTCTTTGGTATTTTTTCCTCCAACACTGCCTCCATCCTATCCTTCCATGCTATTTAATTCGAATTAACCTCAAGGGCATATTCAAGTCTCAATCTAGATAAAGACATCCTGATATTTTTTTGTTCCTGAAGAATCAATCTGCAAATTCGATTCACCTGTTCAAAAAAATTTGTGGTTCTTCTATTATATAGTGATTCATGCTCTGATACCATGTATAAAATCCACATAGATTCAATTGATATTGTAATATGCTAAAACAAAATACTAATATTTCTACAAATTTGTGGAAACCAATTACAATTGCACAATCACATGAACAAGAAAGATAAATAATTTCAATCACACAACACAAAGATTTATTTGGGGAGAAAATCAGCTAAAAACATCGCTATATGTATATTTCATTAAGTCAAGAATATGAAATAATATAATGTTATTTCCCTTTCTGAGAAACCTCTGCACTCTGTTGACTGACTCACTCTAATCCCAACAAGAATGGTCTGATACTTAACAAATTTCTTGTTTTGGGTTGCTCAGCCTGTCTTACATATTCTTTGAGGAATTGAGGCCCTATTAATTAGGAAATTCCCAAGAATTAATTGTGCAATTCATCTAAGGCGTCCTGTTGACCTCATGCATGACCTGTACAATTTTATAATTATACAACTGATAGTTCTCTTCCCTTTAACTCCAATCTCAACTAGGCCTTCCTTAAACTAACATGCAACAACTATTTATAGCAAATTATCAGTTATCTTATTGGCCACTACATGTGAATTAAATCAGATTTAATTCACTGGGCCTCTCACTAGCTCATCCCTCAGTTAGAACTAGTTAAACTGATTTTAACTCAAATAATTGAGTTAACTAATCACAACTCAAAATAAACTGCAACAGGACCCCTAATACTTAGGGATAGCTCTACATGCCTCCATTTTGACCCTCAACTCAAATTGAATGGGCTAACTAAGTCTTCCTAACTTAGTTAACTCATACAAGTTTCCATGTGATGTGGAATTACAATTTACTTCCAATTTAATTAACTTACAATTTACTTCTAATTTAATTAAGGGAAAATTAAATTAGAAGCCCTTCTTTTTTCCAAACAGTATCAATCCCTTAGATTTATTAATCTAAAGGTTCATTTTCCTAGGGTATAATATTATATTTCATAGGGCTTATTATATTAATCCTTGGGTTTATTATTGTGGTAAACCATGGTCCAACGTCACATTATGACAATGATTTTCTCAATATGAAAATTAACCATGGTCTAATGTCGCATTGTGACAAAGATTGTATCCATATGAAAATCAACCATGGTCCAACATCATCTTGAGAGAAATATTTTCTCAATATGAAAACCAACCATGGTCCAATGTTGCATTGTGACAAATATTGTCTCGATATGAAAATAAATCATGCTCAAACATGGTCAACCATGGTCCAACATCACATTGTGACAAACATTGTCTTGAAAATGAATGATGGTCAACCATGGTCATCCATGTTTATTTTAGGGTTATAATATTTATCTTATGGTTTATATATATTGGGCTTATAGTATTGATCCCTTGAGTTTAGTATGATTCCTTTGGGCTTATAATATTAATCTTTGGGTTTAATATAAAATCTTTGGTTTATAATGATGGTGAGCCATGGTCCAACGTCACATTGTGACAATGATTTTTTCAATGTGAAAATCAACCATGTTCCAATCTCGCACTGTGACAAATATTGCCTCCATATGAAAATCAATCATGGCCAACCACGGTCCAATGTCGCAATGTAACAAATATTGTCTCAATATGAAAATCAATAATGGTAAACCATGTTTATTTTAGGGTTTTGAATATTTATATTAGGGTTTATATATATTGGGCTTATAATATTAATCCCTTGCATTTATAATTTTAATCTTTATGTTTAATATAAATCCATTAGGTTCATGGTTCAACCATGGTGCAACGTCACATTGTGAAAAATATTTTCTCAATATGAAATCAAGATCCAACGTTGTGGCAAATATTAGCTCCATATGAAAAACAATCATGGTGGCCCATGGCCAACCATGTTCCAACATCACATTTTGACAAACATTGTCTCAATACGAAAATCAACCATGGTAAACCATGGTCAACCATGATTATTTAAGGGTTTATAATATTTATCTTAGGGTTTATATACCTTGGGCTTATAATATTTATCCTTTGGGTTCAATATCTTTCCCTTGGATTCATAATCCCTTGGTTTTTAGTATTAATCCCTTAGGTTTATAATATAAATCCTTTAAGTTTATTAATATAAGGGTTCATATTAGTAGAGTAAAATATTATTCAAATGGTTTATAATATTAATCATTGAGTCTAATATGAATCCCTTAAACTTAATTAATTGACAATTATATATATATATATATATATATATATATATATAATTGTAATTAATTAATTATTAATAAATAATTTTATTAATAATAAATATTATCAAATTAACGATAATAATAATAATAATATTATTATAAAAGAAATTATATATATATGAATTAATTATAGTAATCATAATCATAATAGTAATAATTATTAGTAACAATAATTATTTTAAAATGATTATAATAATAATTAACATTGTTTGATATTTAAAAAATTAACAATATTTAATATAAATTAGTAATGTTTATTAATTATAATAATAATAATAATAATAATAATAATTTTATTATAATAGTTATTTTTGTAGTATTGTTATTATTTTTATTATTATATATTTATCAATATTAATATTAATATTATGATTAATATTAGATTTATATTATTAATTATTATTATAATATGAATATCTTAATAATATCATATCTATATTATTGTCAATGTTTTTTGACCTCGTTTGCTAATGTGGTTGTGTATCTCATTGATATACTCCTATAGTCGTATATCAACCACATTTATTAATGTGATTGTGCTAGTAAATATCGAAGTTACAAAAGAATAAATTAAAGGTTGCAAAGTATTATAAATTTTCTAATATATTAAATTTACTTTTCTAATAGGTTCGAAAATATCTTAGAACAAAAGGGATTTAAAAATTATTTATTTATAAAAATTAAAATAATTTGTAAGTTTATTTTTAATTTATTTATTATAAAAAAAATAAAATCGATTTAGTATTGTTAAATTTATTTTTATTTAATTTATTATTAAAAAATAGTTAATCAAAATAAATTAATAAATCTAAAAATTCATATAAAATTTAGAAATAGTTTTAATGCACAATATTAGTAAATCATTACATATAATAAAATTGAATATGCTTTATAAAGAAAATAAAGCTAAACTTTTGAAAAACTAAGGAAACTCAAAGAATATTATTTAGTATTTGTGTAATTTCACAGTTAGTATCTAAATTTCCTTTAGAAAAAAAAAATTATTCAGATTTATTCTTATAATAAGTTACAGATATAAGCATATTTAATCTGCCATTATAATAATTGTTAATAGGTTTGATTTCAAATTTACCCAAATAATTTAGTGATTATTTTTAGATCTAAGAATAAGGAATTTTAAAACCCTAGATTGAGGGATTTCTAGTCAATATTTCTTTCCTATTTCTATGGAATTTTTTGGAACAACTTCTTATAGGTGGCATCACTTTTGAAACTAACTCCCTTAATGCATGTAATTTTGTCATTGATTTCTATGTCCAATAAAATATAGTTTTCTCATTTTGAACTTCATATTATTTTTCATTTTATTTTTTCTTGAATATATATATAAACATTTTGTACCACATGAATAGTGAAATCTCAAAAAAGAAATGCACATCTGGATGTTTATATCCCTTGGGTTTACAATATTAATCCCTTGGGTTTGTGAAAAAAAAATTCTCAATATGGAAATCAATCATGGTCTACCATGGTCAACCATGGTCAATCATGGTCAAACATGGTCTACCATGGTCAAGCATGGTCAAACATGGTCTACCATGGTCAACCATGGTCAAACATGGTCAAACATGGTCGACCATGGTCAATTATGGTCATCTGTGATCGAACGACATTGTGAAAAAGATTATCTCAATATGAAAATCAACCATGGTCAACCATGGTCTTATGTCAAATTCTAAGAAAGATTTTCTCCATATGAAAATCAATCATGGTCACATTCTGACAAAGATTGTCTCAAAATGAAAATAAATCATGGTCAACCATGCCCCAACGTCTCATTATGACAAATATTGTCTTGATATGAAAACCAATCATGGTCAAGCATGGTCCAACATCGCATTGTGAGAAGGATTGTCTCAATATAAAAATCAACCATGTTTATTTTAATGTTTATAATACTTATCATAGGGGCTAATTTTCATGGTTAACCATGGTCAATCATGGTCAACATTATCAAATGCATGGTTGTCCATGGTAAATTATGGTTAATCATGGTTAAAACATATCAATCATGGTCAACATTAGTCAAACATGGTTGTCCATGGTCAATTATGGTCAATTATGGTAACCGCGGTTAAATCTCATGGTTATGAAAATCATCCATGTTCAATCCACTCTCAATCATGGTCGTCCATGATTCAACGTCACATTGTAACAAAGATTGTCTCAATATGAAAATCAACCATGGTCAACCATGGTGGAATGTTGCATTGTGACAAATATTGTCTCAATATAAAAGCAATCATGCTCAACCATGGTCAATCATGCTCAACCTTAGCCAATCATGGTCAATATGAAAATAAAAAATGTTTAATCATGGTAAACCATGGTCCAACATCACACTTTAGCAAAGACAGTCTCAATATGAAAATCAACCATGGTCAACCATCATCACATTATGACAGATTTTCTCAATATCAAAATCAACCATGGTCCAACATCGCACTATGGAAATGTTTGTATTGATATGAAAATCAATCATGTTCAACCATGGTCAATCATATTCAACCATGGTCAACCATGGTCCAATATCGCATTATGACAAAGACTGTATCAACATCAAAATGAACCATGGTCAACCATGTTTATTTTTTGGTTTCTAATATTTTTCTTATGGTTTATATATCTTCATTTTATAATATTAATCCCTTGGGTTTATAGTACCTTAGGGTTTTAGAATTTATCCCTTGGATTTTCTCAATATGAAAATCAACCATGGTCCAACGTCGCATTTTGACAAATATTGTCTCAATATGAAAATAAATCATGCTTAACCATGGTACAACGTCACATTCTGACAAATATTGTCTCGATATGAAAATCAATCATGCTCAACCATGGTCAACCATGATACAACATCGCATTGTGACAAAGATTGTCTTAATATAAAAAATGAACCATGACGAACCATGTTTATTTTAGGGTTTATAATATTTATCTTAGGGTTTATATACCATGGGTTTATAATACTAATCCTTGGGTTTATAATACTTTGGGGTTTTATAATTTATCCCCTAGGTTTATTATTCCCTTGGGTTTAAAATATCAATCCCTTATATTTATTAATCTAAGGGTTCATATTCTTAGGGTATAACATTATTCACAGGGCTTATAATATTAATCCTTGGGTTTAATATAAATCCCTTTGTTTTCTAATCATGGTCAACCATGGTCCAACATCGGATTGTGACAAAGATTGTCTCCATATGAAAATCAATCATGGTTAATCATGGCCCAACGTCGCATCAGACAAACATTGTCTCAATATGAAAATCAAATCAGGTAATCCATGGTCATCATGTTTATTTTAGGTTTTATAATATTTATCTTAGGTTTTATATAGCTTGGGTTTATAATATTAATCCCTTGGGTTCAATATCGTTCCATTGGGTTTATGATCTCTTAATTTTTTAGTATTAATCACTTGTGTTTATTAATCCCTTGGGTTTTTAGTATTAATCCCTTAGGTTTATTATTCCCTTGGGGAACCATGGTCCAACATCACGTTGGACAAAAAATTTCTCAATAGGAAAATCAACCATGGTCCAACGTCGCATTGTGACAAAGATTGTCTCGATATGAAAATCAGTCATGCTCAATCATGATCAACCATGGTACAATGTCACATTGTGAAAAAAATTGTCTCAATATGAAAATGGACCATGGTCAACCATGGTGAAACATCACATTGTGAAAAATATTATCTCAATATGAAAATGGACCATGGTCAACCATGTTTATTTTAAGGTTTATAATATTTTTCTTAGGGTTTATAGTATTAATAGCATGGGCTTAATATTATTCCCTTGTGTTTATAGATTTTAGAATTTATCCCTTAGGTTTAGAATATCAATCCCTTGGATTTATTAATCTAAGGGTTAATTTTCGTAGGGTATAATATTATTTAGAGGGAGTATTATATTAATCCTTGGGTTTATGTAAATTTTTGTAGATTTTCTATGCTTGATGAAACTTTACTTTTTATCCCAATACCAGTCACAAATCACATAAACATTAAATTAAAATGATGATAGAACATACTAGTGGATCGACAGAAGACAAGTCAAAAATATATAAGTGTGATGGTGCGTTACAACGATCAGCAGGATGCTTCAACCAACAAATTCCCCATATGGTCAACCAACCAACAATGTCACACAACCCTCTAGGAGAACCAAAACTATAAACTCAAAATTCAACCCAAAAGTCAACGATGTCAGTCAACGTTCAACGCAAACAGCAGCAACAGTTAGGCCAACGCAGCAAAGTCAAAGTCAACGTCTAGCCTCGAGAATAGTGCCAAAAAATGCAGATTTGAAAGATCGAAATTTAGGGAGATTTTCAGGTCTTTTTGACCTTGCGTTAACCAAATTCAACATTGTTCAAAGCTGTTACAGAAACCCTAGGCCGAAAACATAAAAGAGTTGTTGCTGAAATTTCCCACGTGTGGAGAAAAGTGCCTCCAAGGTCATTGAACCAATCAGATGAGGAGAGAGAAATGTGTGAGGATGAGATGAGTGCAGTACCCTCCACCAACCAATTTATATCCATCAAAGAGGGTGTGTATGCTATCGCTGTGTGTTAACAAAATTCATATTTATTCCCGCATATTTTGAGAAAATTCAAAATAACAAGCCCGCTTCATCGTATTAAGATGATCTTTAGATCGATCTCGCACCTCTTCGAAAGAGGAACCCAATAAAAATATTGGTGTCTTCATCTGAGCATCACAACATGGAGTTTGGACCTAGTTGTCCAATTTTAACACTCCCTCTCAACTAGGGAGAACTCCATCCATCAGTGCAATCAAACATCGTGCATCATCCCGCCGTAACTTGCTTTGCTGGCCTCTTTATTTCAGAACAGAAGTGGGTCAGTCACAAAGACATCATCCCCCGGCTGACAAATTCAGCCCAGAGGTTCGAAACCTCTATCAGACTCACAAAGAGTCTCCAGCCAACCCGAAGTTGGTTCATCTGACCCGAAGTCAGGCGGAGGTCCGAAACCTCACTGTACTTGATCCCAGATCAAGTGGTTGGACCGTGCCATCCTAGATAGAGAGTACAGCAATCTCTGATGCGTCCATCAATATTTGCTACTAGTCTCTAGCTTTTCCCACCTCATTGGCCAAATGAGAGGTACTTCCCATGAGCCCTGAACTCAATGGGTAGGATGCATACGGGGCACAAATAATGAGAGGTGAACCAACTCAATAATCACAACGGTGGGGTCCAAGCACACCAACAAGGTTTGGCAAGCCTAGCCTTGTGGTTGCTCATAGCTCCGAGAAGCTGTCCCCAAAGCCCCCCAGAGCTCCTCGAGCTCATCGTCCAACAGGACCCACATCATAGGGTCGTTCCATGATACCAAGTCTCTCACGGAAGGTTAGGAACTTGACCTTCCCCAGGGGCTTAGTGAGAATATCCGCGACCTGCTCATCAGTTCCTATATGATCGAGCCTTACGGCGCCTCGCTGTACCATATCCCGGATAAAGTGGTACCTGAGATCAATATGCTTGGATCGGTCGTGGAACACAGGATTCTCAGTCATACGAATCCCACTCTGATTATCACAGAGTATCACAGTGGTATCTAGCACATGCTCAATAGTCATCAAGAGTTTCTGGGAACTAAATCGCTTTCCATAATAAAGCAGTACTCACAGAATGTATTCTACTTCTCCAGCAGTTGCTTGAAGTTTAGTCAATTTCTCGCATTCTTCATCCATACTAAGCATACAAAGTGAAGAAACATCTCGAGCAAAATTCTTACGATCCACCACACTACCAAACATAATTGACATCAAAGATATCCATGGAATCACTTAGTACAAAATGGGTTGAATTAATTGCTTAAAACGACTAAAATTTGCATATAAACAACTTATTTTTTGGTCTGCGACCAATAGTAGCTAATTTACGTATCTTATAACGCCGCACCAACTTTTGGTTGTTTTTAGCTTAGTCATTAATTGGTTATCTCAATTTTTTTATCTAGTTGTATATTTGGTCATTGATTTAGTCATTGATTTGGTCACTAATTTAGTCATTCATTTGGTCTTTCATTTGTTTATTCATTTGGTGACTGATTTATTCATTCATTTAGTCATTCATTTGGTCACTGATTTAGTCATTTATTGAGTCATTCATTTTGTCTTTGATTTTGTCATTAAATGTCACAATTAATGACCAAATATCCAACAAAATATATTACTATATGATCACCCGAGAAAAGCAATTAATGACCAAAGAAATATGACCAACATGTTGGTCGTGTTATAAGATACTGTAAATTAGCTACTAATAGTCATATATATGAAAATTTTAGTCATCGTTTGAAACCAATTAATGACCGAAAAAATATGAATTTTTTAGTTGTGTTATAAGATACTATAAATTAGCTACTAATAGTCATTTATATGAAAAATTTAGTCATTATTTGTAGTCACAAATTTATCATTTGCAGCAGCCATTTATTCATTATATAAACGACTAATTTAGTCGTATATTCAGTTTATTTGTGTTTATTAATCAACATAAATTAATTTGTATGATTTAAAAAATGTCATACAATGTGCATATTCATCTAATATGAAAATACAAAGTCGCATATTTTAATTACAATAGTAAACAACATCAAGTGCAGCTATAAATAATTTCAACTGCATAAATTATATTATATGAAATGTTATAGTATTACAATATGATTTTCCAACTTAATATTAGTTGGACTACAATTTACACATGAAATGATGTTTCATCACTTTAAAACATTATCGTTGTGTTGTCAAGGCATTACAGGTGAATTCACCAACTCTCGTTGATTCTGATCATCGCCTTTTATATGTGTGTCTTATGTGAGAGATTTTGGCCTCTAAGGGTATCACCACATCAGGAATATAACATAAATTAGACTATAAATAGTTTATACAACATACACCTCAACATCAACAATGTCAAAGCAATTTTCCTTCAGCATCAATTTTTGTAAAATAAATGTCACGTTATTTTTTCCCATTTCTCAACATGCTACATACGATAAGTTTATTGCTCTCCTCTTTTTTAAATTCATGCTTCTTACCATCAACACTGATTTCATTTTCTGAAAATAAAATAAAATACAATGCAGTTAAGAAATGAAAGACAATGAACACTAGAATATAACATAAATTAAACTATAAATAGTTTATACAACATATACCTTAACATCAACAATGTCAAAGCAATTTTCCTTCAGCATCAATTTCTGCAAAATAAATTTCGCGTTATACTTTCCCATTTCTCAACATGCTACATATGATAAATTGAAAATAACATAAAACCAAGAGCAAACCCTTTTCTAACCAAAACAAACAAACAAACAGTGCCTCTAATAAAACTTCATTATAATGTTAGCAAATGAAAAGAGAGCTAGTGGACCATTTGTGTTGTTTGAATTTGCCTATTTTTGTTATAAAGTGCTCAAGCTTCAGGAACCAACTAATGTGAGCACGAGCTAAAAACTAACCAACATTCACTTCTCAACATGAGAGATCACAAATAAACAAAAAAATTGATCAGGCATTAAAATTGTGAGCAGACTACCTTGAAATTTTCTTCTTGAGAAATACCTTAAAATTCCCTCATTTCTAATAAGCTTCATGGCTATGTACCTCCATCCCTGATTTCCCTTGCTATATCTTGAATAAATAATATCCCTTAAACAACTATTTTTGCGAGAATCCTATCAAGTAACTCAAGAGCCTTGGGCGCATCAATAGTAGCATCCTCCAATGAAAATAGTACAGTCTCCAACCTAGAAACATCAAAATTATATATATTTATAATTCATAATCGCACATGACCATAGAATGTAGCTGTCTTGAAATAAACTCAAACTTGAATAATAACAAACACAAAATTTCAATTTTGTGGTTTATATGATAGCCATTTGATAATAGCTCACTCAGCATCCATGTTTCAGGCAATATTTGGTGTCTTTTTATGTGGAAAATTTTCCAATGGGGCTAGATGTTTTGACCTTTTCTGTTTGGATCTAAGCTTAATATGAATAAGTATTGGATTTTTGTTTTAAATGAAAACATAGGTTCTTCTTTTTCCTTTTATGTTTTTCTCCCTTTACATATATATGTTGTGAATTTTCGTAATTTTAAACAAAATAAACAGTCATGTTAATATGTTTTAACATATTGCAATTTTAAAAATAAATATACAATTTTAAAATTTATAGCTATAGTTTTGGATTCAGTTCAATTTGAACCAAATAAGAGAGTGGAATTAGTCACAATTTTACTAATATACTAATACTGATAACCAGAACAGTGTCTTTTTGAGTTGGCTATATCTAATGGCTGATAAAAGAATCCTTTACACAAGTATCACATAGGAATGTTAACTAGAAATCATTTTGGTATAACATAGGAATGTTGAAGACATTACACCATCTCTACCATATTTATGATTGAATTATGTGAATGAGGATGGAAGGCGATCTGAGATATTTTTCACCAAGGGTTTCTAAATGGCTCGGTGATCAGGGATGACGCAATATGGAGGGGGCTCTGACACACACTGTAGCATCGCGATCCCACGGACGATCACATTTGTCAGCCCTGGGGTGGGGTTTCTGCTGAGACCACCTACACCTCCTATCGTAGCCTCCCGATTTTCACCCATCTCTTATTGCCTTTCATTGTCACACTTTCTACGGCTCGTTCTCTTCTGCAACCATCGATCGACCCGCATCAGATGCCATGGAGGACGAGCCACTAGATTATTCCCCGGACCCATTAGAGGACGAGTTGTTGGATTATTCCCCAAACCCATTGGAGGGCTTGCTGATCTGGTCCACTCCACGACACTCCCCTTCTTTTTCATCTGCGCAGGCACCTCCCGCATCTACATTTTTGCCAGATGGATCTAGGGCTTCCACCAGGCCTCATTTTTCTCTAGAGGGGTCTTCTTGCCTTGCCTACCACTCTGATTATCTGCCATCTGCATTGTTAGAGTGCTCCCCCCCCTTCCTATAGCCGATCCGGTGATATCTATGTCGTTATCCCCTGCATCTCACCATTTTCTGACATCCCTTTTATTGTCACAGACCTCCACCCCTATCCGGGATATCTCCTCCTCCCTGTATCATATACCTTCTTTGCCCGCTTCTACACCCCCTTTACATCTATCGAACTTGCCCTCGGCTGAACCCTCGCGAACAATGTCGTGCCCCCCTCCATCTGGGTGTTTTGCGGGCACTCTCCCTATTGATCCGCCCTCACATTCAGTCGGGACGATCGAGGAACCTACCTCGGACTCGATAGCGGAGCAACCCTCCCTTGGATCTCAACCGCGCTCATCCAGGAAGTCAGGATGTGTTAAGCGAGGTAATAAGGGTATCGACCTCGCATTCAGAGACCAACACGGGATGGGCCATGTACTTGAAACAGCGCAGAGGGTTTTGGTCAAACACATTCGGGGCTGGAAATACAACACGAAGCGAATTCGGCTATGGACTATGGAGATCTGGGGACAATTTATTGATGCTTTACCCTCTGTCATCATTCTCCCCAAAGGATGGTTCGCAGTCAGTTTCAATCGGTTGGAACACCTACAATGGGTAGTTGCCCATTATTGGCGCATAGAACAAGCCCCAGTCCTGTTGAAGAGATGGAGCCCTCTATTCGACCATAAGCGAGAGCACTTGGGTGTTGGACCCATCTAGGTTCGATTACCTGGGCTGCCTATGCAATTCTGGTTTGAGGATACCTTCGCACACATTGGCAATTCTCTTGGGTCCTATCTTGATCATGACAAATCTTATATTGCAACTGGTATCATGACTATGGCTTGAATTTTGGTACATTTGGACGCCAGAGAGGGCTTGGAAGAGTCCATTACATTGCGATAGAAGAAATTTTACCCAGATCCAACCCATGGATTACGAAGGTGTGCCTTATCGATGTAGAATATGTCACGAGGTTGAGCATCTCTACAAGTACTCCCCACTCCCTACCAACTGAATCTATCCCTACATCAACTCCACAGGCACAGGCGCCCACTCGGAAGACTTCTCAGCACGGTCAACCCCCTCGGGCTAGTGTTCTGAATGAAGCCCCTACTACTCATCCACCTCGGCCCCCTTCGTCGTGCATTACTTGCTCCAGAGCAGTTGTCGCACAGCCATCTGTGGGTATTACTTCACTCCCTTACTCTGATTCTGATTTTTCTGCTATATCTACTATTATTCAATCATTGGTCCTCTTTGTATCTGGGTCGACATTCCCCTCCTCTCCTCTCCCTTCGTCTGTGACCCCTCCCTCTATACCTTCTCCCACTCTCCCCCTCTCCTTTGAGGCCTCATATGACTTTGCAGGCAACCACTCATACTTTCTCAGATCCCTCTCCAAGCTATCTGCATCCCCCCCTTGTTGATTAGCTATTATTCCCCCCCTCCCAAGATCGGGGTATCTTCTCATGGTCGCAAATAATATATTTCTAAAGCCATTGTCCAAGCTGGTCAGGAGGTAGGCCACTGTCCAATCTGGTAAGGAGGTAGTCGATGGACGTCAACACACTTTCGATCAGGTCCTTAGAGCACAGACAGCCCATGCATCTTTTCCCTCATGATTATTCTCTCCTTCAATTGACCCTTTGTGATATTATTTTCCTCCAACAGACCCTTGGCCCTGAATCATCAATTGTCAATATTCTTAAAGGCATGCACCCTGGCTAGAAATTTCATGCCCCGGATGCTTGTGGCCGATCGGGCGACATTGCACTAGGCATAAATCCCCAGTCGATAAATCTCCTTAATATCTGGGGAGGAGAGGGATACTTGGGGGCTGGCATACAATCGACTGAATTTGGATCTCCCTTTCACATCTTCAACATATATGGGTCGTGCTCTAATAGACTCACATTTTGGGATCATTTCCTCAACCTCCCCCTCATGAATCATGACAGGCTCATACTCGGTGGCGACCTCAATTTCTCTCTTAGTCAAGATAAATCATGGGGACATTCCGCTCAATTAGATCCCCTATCTGAAGAGATTCAGAACCTCATTGAAATGCATCGGCTTGTGGACATCCTGTCACCAAAACTACAACCTACTTAGCACAATAAGAGGACTGGGAAAGCCTCCCTTGCGAGACGATTGGATAGATTCTTGGTCCATGAGGAGATTCTTTCCCATATCCCCAACTATCGACAGTGGGTTGGATAAGGGGGACTCTCTGATCACTCTCCCATTTTTTTGGAACTTGTTGGATGCACACCAGAGCCAAGGGCACCCTTCAAATTCAATGCTACATGGCTTGAGGATGCATCCTATGTTGAAGTTGTCACTCAGTACTAGACTACCCGTATAGGACCACCGAACCTAGACCCCTCTACTCTCTTCGCCTACAAGATGAAAGAGATCAAGAGGCTCACTAGGGTTTGGGCAAAGGAGAATAGCATTCAAGATGAACAAACTCTGCAATCTATTGAAGAGGAACTTATTGAAATGATTTCATCTGACCATCAAGGATTTGAAACGGATGAATCAAAGGTGCACATCTACTTGCTGGAATCTGAGCACACTAAGATCCTGAAGGCCCGCGAAGAGACATGGCACCTCTGAAGTAGGGCCATTTGGCTGAAAGCTGGGGATGATAAAACTAACCAACCATTCACTTGTCAACATGAGATATCACAGATAAACCACAAAATTGATCAGGCATTAAAAATGTGAGCAGACTACCTTGAAATATTATTCTTGAGAAATACCTCAAAATCCCCTCGTTTCAAATAAGCTTCCTGGCTATGTATCTCCATCCTTTATTTCCCTTGCTATATCTTGAATAAAGAATGTCCGTTCAACAACCAGTTTTCCGAGAATCCTACCAAGTAACTCAAGAGCCTTAGGCACATCAATAGTAGCATCCTCCAATGAAAATAGTACAGTCTCCAACCTAGAAACATCAAAATTATATAAAGTTATAATTCATAATCGCACATGACCATAGACTGTAGTAGTCTTGAAATAAACTCAAACTTGAATAAGAACAAACACAAAATTTCAAACTACCCTTCAGTAAGTTGTCCCTGATTTAGCAATAAAGGCTCGAACTTGCATTAATATGTATGTATATTCCCCAAAAAAATAATCTCAACATATTTCTTGACAAAAGAATCTAATATCCAAAGGGAAATCTCCTCTATGAATCCACATAGTAGAAGATGCAAGATATCCAATAGAGGAAGCATGAGAATTCTACCTGCTTTAGCCAGCATTCTTGATGCTTGTGTTGATATATGTCTGGAGAATAGCAACGAGGTTCAAATGGACAGTAAACCCAAATTTTACACTTATTTTCACCTTTTGCTTGGTCTAAGCAAGCCTGAAAACAATCTGCAGCACTTTCTTTATGGTGCATCAGATCCCATTTAACTGTCGCTCTGTCATATTTTGTATGTAATTCTGCATGGCATTCAGAAGGAAGTGGCCTGCCAGGTATGATTCCATCTTCTATAGAAATAATATCAAACTATGAATCAAGCTTTAATTACACCATTTTAAGCTAGGATTCTCCAAACCCTTGCTACCCTTGGACAAATTGAACAAAGAAACAATATAACTCATTCAAAAATAACACACCTGGTAAAAGGTGGAAAATAAAACATATGTTAAAACAAAATACTTTGAATTTTAACAGTTCTTCAATGCAAAATGCTAAATTCCATTCTCCCGCATGTAAGTAATCAAATTTTTAAATTTAGCAACATAACAATAACCTTAAATATGCTGAAAAAAGGAACCTAGAGAAATTTTCAGGAAACCATAATCCTCAAGTCATAAACTTAAAAATAGATAAGACTTCTATATGAATACTTTGTAAAACATGCTCTCAAGACATAATGCAGTGAAGAAGACAAAATAATTTGGTGATGCTAAACTAGTAGTCAAAATCCCAAGAACTCAAAAGCGAAAACACCAAACTAAGATTGCCCATATATTCATTACCGATCTCAGGTCCATCCTCCAGCATCTTTCCACTATCCTCACTTGAAGCTTCGGGAGGTAATGAGAATCTAGCTTCCTCCA
This sequence comes from Pinus albicaulis, assembly GCA_034641835.2. Taxonomy (NCBI): domain Eukaryota; kingdom Viridiplantae; phylum Streptophyta; class Pinopsida; order Pinales; family Pinaceae; genus Pinus; species Pinus albicaulis. The sequence goes on from CM076571.1 coordinate 306,137,821, forward strand.
ACACAGGGCCCCAGTGAGTCTCCAATACTTTTTCCACCATCTCTGTTCATGGGAACCCCAATACATAATGTATAAACACACGCCCAAATTTGGGAGCTGTGGACCAAAAGGAGCAGGGAGGAAAAGAACCTGATGTCACAAAAAAATACTATGCCATCACAACTAACGGACAAGCCATCAGTTGAAGTCACACATAAGCTGAATAGAAAAAATGCATACCAGTATCTTTGGCTTCTGTGGAGGAATTCACACTGGCTTTCATTGCTTCACGTTTCTTAGCTTCTTCAAGCTTTTTCGTCCGCCATTCTTCAAGGGCTATCACTTAAAAAAATGTAAGCATTAACAACATATTGATGTAACTGCCAAATTCTAAAATAGTCAATATTTAACAGTCAATAGTTTGCATTGTTACTGAACTGGGTAACACTTTAATTTTACATTATTACTCAACTAGTGGGTTAACAATTTATAACTTTTGAGGAATCCAGAGCTAAAAAGTTGTTGAGATTTATATAATGAGCAAATGTATGAGCTCCCACATGTCAATTGTTAGAAGCTATGTGAATGGTGGAATATATGCTAGAGCACTCATAGAATATGGTAGAGGGCGTTCATGATGTTATATTCCCAAAGGTGAATGATATTGATCCTTTAATTTGATTATGTGAGGTCTCTAAGCACTTCAATGATTTATAATTCCCTAGTACCTCTGCAGGAATTTCCCCTGATATTTGATTGCCCTGGAATTCAAGGCAAAGCTCTGAATTATCTATTATGAAGTAAAAAGGGAGCTATAAATATTCCCTAGAAATTGGTTTTCATTTAATAATAATCCATAAGATGGTTGTTCTTTCATTATCCCTTCATCTATTAGTGGTGGAGAAAGCAAACTAGTGAAGTTGTTACTGTTTGAAATCATGAAACACCGTCAGACCCTTAGATAGAATGGAAGTGATTGGATTGCTTCCCCAAAGACCACGCATAAAGATATTAGATAGAATGGAAGTATCTGGATTGCTTCCCCAAGACCACACATAAAGAGAGATGAATAAAGAGCAGCAAAGGTGACTTGATCTTGCGAACTATCGAAAAACTCATTTATTGAAAGCAGTGGTGGTTTGGTGAAGCTATTATTCGAACAAGTTTAAATGTTGCTAGATAATTTGTTTCCACTAACATTAAATAAAAGCATAAAAGAAATTGGAAATTCAGGAATCATCCCTCTAAGTTGATTGCCTCTCAAGCGAGAAAATACAAGTTCCTGCATCTACTCAAAACTATAAGAATTCGAGTAGACAAAATATTTTGACAAAAGTTAAGGATCTCCAAACTACTACATTCACCCCAACCCTCAGGGAAGGTTCCATTTTGAGTTGTCTATAGAGCCCAAATAATCTTAACACGAGGAAGTGTGATAAGATCAGCAGGAATATCTCCTTGAAAATAGTTGAGCTCCAATTTTTCACTGTTTGATAAACCACTAGTAGGCTCGGAATCAATATAATTTTTTCCAGTGGTGTAGTCCAGTGGATTTGTGAACACAAGTACATAATGCTCATGGAAATTTCCCAGCTCCTTGTGAATCTCATGAGAGAGGGAGTTCCTTAAAACGTATAGCATTTCAAGCATGGATTGTTTTCCAATCTCTATTGGGATAACTCCATCTAAAATATTTGGAAACAGGGAAATGAAACTAAGTCTAGAACAATTCCCCAACTATGCAACTCCAATTTTTCACTGTTTCATAAACCACTAGTAGGCTCAGAATCAATATAATTTTTTCCAGCGATGTAGTCCAGCAGATTTTTGAACACAAGTACGTAATGCTCATGGAAATTGCCTAGCTCCTTGTGAATCTCATGAGTGAGGGAGTTCCTTAAAACATCTAGCATTTCAAGCATGGATTGTTTGCTAATCTCTATTGGGATAACTCCATCTGAAATATTTGGAAAGGGGGAAATGAAACTAAGTCTAGAACAATTCCCCTACTGTGCAGCTCCAATTTTTCACTATTTAATAAAGGAGTAAGCTATAATGCAAATTTTCAGAGATTTTGATCACCCTAAAAGCGCATTATTTTGACGGACAAAATAGTGGGCCTTGGGAGCCATTACCCTGCTCGTCACCGCAACGTCCAGGCTCCGTTAGTCCTCTGCTACCCGTCTGTGAATTTTTGGGGATCGAGGCAGACAATGTAGAGTCCTCTGAAAAGAAAAAACTGCTCTGATGGCAATCATTACTTTAGTCTAGGCTTGTTTGAACTTTGAATCTCTTCAAAACAAAAAATTGTTTCCAGGAAGGATGCCATGAATTTCCAGGCTAGTATTTAAGTGCAGTCTAAGCATTACAATGAAGGCTGCAGAATGGCAACAGGCAGTTGTGTTGGAATGCATTTCTGAAAAGTCATCATAATCAACATCCACAAAATTTTGGCCCATTTTCTTGAGTCTTCCACTTCATCTTCATTATCGCTATACCTGAAACAAAAACAAAAATTTGACCATGAGTGGAGAGTCTATTTCAAAAAGTTGGATTTTTAAAAGCAATACACACAATTCACTCCTAAAAAAACACAACAATATGACTATATGATTAACCATGAAAATATTCATATTTTCATAACCCATTTCAAAAAACTTGGATGTTCAAAAACAATATATACAATTTTCTTAAAAAAAAACCTATGATTAAATGTAAAATTTTTTACTATAAATATGACTAACTGAGATCGATCTGTGACTATACAGAGACCATAGGTCTCCTTCCCCATCACCAGAAAACAAAAAGGGTAACGTTCCATCACCAAAAAAACCAAAAGCGCTAACTTCCATCACTCCCCAAATAGAACCTAAGGCTCACTTTTCTCTCCCAACCAAGGAGAAAACGAATTTACAGACCTTAATATCAAACCCCAAAATTTATGACTAGCCATTCAACATAAATTCCACCCACTTTTATCTAAAATTTTAAAGACCATGCTGGAAGGACCTAATGGCACTTACCTTGGATTGAATGAAGTAGGCCTTGGCAGTGTTGTGTATCCACTCTTATAAGTTTGAAATCATTTCCCCAATATTCTTTCTCAGTGCAACTGAAATTAGCATCTCCTTCCCTATCACCAAAAAACCAAAAGGGTAACCTTCCATCACCAAAAAAACCAAAAGGGTTGACTTCCATCACTCCCCAAATAGAACCTAAGGCTCACTTTTCTCTCCCAACCAAGGAGAAAACGAATTTACAGACCTTAATATCAAACCCCAAAACTTATGACTAGCCATTCAACATAAATTCCACCCACTTTTATCTAAAATTTTAAAGACCATGCTGGAAGGACCTAATGGAACTTACCTTGGATTGACTGAATTAGGCCTTGGCAGTGCTGTGTATCCACTCTTATAAGTCTGAAATCATTTCCCCAATATTTTTTCTCAGTGCAACTGAAATCAGCATATGGTGCACCAGTAACAAATTTTGGCAATTAGAATTTAGGGGAAACTGAACTTTACCTGATGGAAAATTTCATAGGTGGTGTCCCCCTTTTCGTTGCACCAACGTTGCAGGCACTTGTGATGGGAAAAATGCACACCAGTATTTAAATCAATGAGAATTCATAACTTGAAGTATAAGTCAATGTAAAATATAAAATAGAGACTGGCAAGATTTCAAGGAGAACCAACCCTATTACTTTAGCATCAATGCTAGCAAACTTCTCTTTCATCCAACAATATCTACTTGAAGTAGAGATGATGTTGGCAATGAGCCTTTTGATGCAATATCTCAAATTGCATAAGCATTTTTGAGGCATGCTGCTGAGATGAGTAGTTATAACTTATAAAGAGTCTAGACATGCATTTTGGTGCATTTTCATGTGTTATTTTGAAATAAAATTACAGTCATAATTAAAGCTCTCCCACTTGCTTATCTTGGATCTTACTAATGAGACCCTTTACAAATTGATTCATGAAATCTACAAGTGGTAAGTGAGCACTATTCTAGAAAGTTTTAGATATTTCTAAAGCATATCAGGACAGGAATTTCTTGTTATATTTGAGAGTAATTATTGGTGTTCAGTCAACACATGACATAGAGGTAGTTGGACATGAACAAGATAACAATGTTGCAGTGCTATGGATGAATGCGCCAAAAGATAAATTAATACCCATGGCGGTTGAAATTTCTGCAAATCTTTTTGTAGGACAAAAAGTGTATGCAATTGGGAATCCATTTGGTTTGGATCACACCTTGATGACTGTTATCATTAGTGGGCTTTCCAAGTAGATAAGTTTAGTTGCAACTGGCCATCCAATACACAATGTGATTCAAACAGATGGTAAAGGACCATTGGAGGTCCTCTTCTTGATAGTTCAGGAAATTTGATTGGCATAAACACTTCTATGTACTCTCCATCAGGAGCATCACCTGGTGTGGGCTTTTGAATTCCATCAGATCTGTAAGTGTCATTGTTGATCAGTTAGTAAATTTTCAAAAAATCACTTGATCCATTTTGGGCACTAAATTTGCACTGGATGAGTCTGTTGAGCAACTGAGTGTCACTAGAGTTCTGGTGCTTGATGGTCCTGTAGATGGACCAGCTGTAAAAGCTTGACTGAAAACAAAAAAATGAGATGCTTATGGCTGGCCTGTCTTGGGAGACATCATTATAGCTGTAAATGGGAAGAAAGTGTTAGTTCCAGTCTTTGCAGCCTGTCACCAGCGATCAAATTGGACTCTTAATATGTCTAGTTTTCATAGATGTTTGCACATAATCTTCAATGAAAATCATGTCCTAAACATGTTAATCAGAAGCAGATCAGAAATAGCTTTCTAATAGTATATCGCACTCCCAAAACCGGCTTCTGGATCAGAAGATAAGACCAAATGAATGATTGACTCTTGGTTGTGTCTGATGCATGTGTCTTTATAATTTTACATTGTGAAAACTTCTCACCTTTTTCATGGTTTATAGCTGAAAATCCAGTAGGCTATGGTCGAGGTGACTACTTCCTTGTTGAAAAATACTTTCCAGAGTATATTTAATTCCAAGAGAGTGGGTATTGACAATTTGACATTGCCCTTCTCTCATCCCAAGAGCTTATGATCTTGGGCTATATAGTCACAAATATGTTGCCCGATATCACTTTGAAAGTATTGCTCATGATTTATTATTTAAAGGTGTTCCTTATTGCAATTGTTATAACCATAATAATAATAACATGGTCTTTTGCATCAAAACATGCTCAACATTCAATTGTTGTTGTTTCCAATAATCTTTGTGGTGAATGGCTCACATATGCCAAAGCAAGCACAAGATCAGTTCTTGAGGGAAACAATGCATTTATAACCCATTTAGATATTCTAATGGTGTCATCTGTACTGAAGGGAAGCTTTTCTTCACATTCAACATTAGAAGAGTAGGTAAAGCATGCACTTTCCTAGTATACTCAACTAATACATACACAACACAAGTTTTCTTCATGGGAAAAAATGGATTACTCATCTCTTACTATTCAAATTTTACTGAGACATTCATCCTGTTTGAAAATACAACCAATAATTCAAAGAGAAATGTATTAGCTTAAAGGAGTCAAGGATATCTCTGTTATCATCATTCATCTACTTTTAGTAGAGGACAACCATTAGGAGAGGCGATTCCAACAAGTGCATATGCTTTTTGGGAAACAAAATGGTTTCAAGATGCACTATATAGTGAGCATGGACTCACTACTTGGGGCTTGACATTTGGTTAGTCTAAAGAACTCGTATTCCTGTCATTGGCTTCTATTAAAGATTCATCTAATGCAACTCCTTCTAGTGTTGTGGCTTTAGGAGTGCCAATGAGTATTTTAACAAACATCATAATGCAATTTGACCTTCAAGGTATTGATATGTATCTAGCCACAGAAGATGGTTATTTGCTTGCACAAACAGGTTCTACTTTCCATGTGAAAGGTGACGTAGACAAACCTATACTATTGGAAGCTACAAAATCTAGTAATGTTGTGGTGGCAGGAGCAACTCTGTATCTCAAAATTAAATTGGATAATATATCCAAATTGGGCAACGAAACTTTCAGGACCTTTGATGCAAGAATTCAAGGTGCATAATATACATTAGAAAGTGCCTCACTTCATCTGGCTGCAAAAGCTCTAGTATTTGTTTTGATTATTCCACATAAAAGCATTTGGGGTCCCATGACAAGTCAAAGTCAGACAACATTGATTCTTCTAATCACATTGGAAGTTTGCATGTTCCTTGTAAGCTGTCTTTTCATTTTTTCACTTACGAGAGCTATAAGCAAAGAAATACACCTTTGTGAAGGATTAATTCAACAACTTGAGGCAACAAAGCAATCAGAGAGAAAAAGTAACCATAAAAGCATTATTTTTTCAAATATGAGTCATGATCTGCGGACATCCCTTGCAGCTATCATTGGCCTCATTGACCTATGTTGTTATGGTGTCGCTAAAGGGTCAGAAGTGGAGACAAACCATTCCTACAAATGGTTATACATGTATATGCATTGTTGGCAGCAAGGATCCTGTGCATCCTGGTGTCAAAGAAGTTTTTGAACTCTGTAGAACTGCAGGTATTACAGTGAGGATGGTCACTGGTGACAATATTAACACAATAAAAGCAATTGTAGCAGAGTAGCATTTTAACAGATGATGGTGTATAAATTGAAGGACCTGATTTTCATGAAAAGAGCTTAGAAGAGATGAAGACTCTGATACTAAATATTTAGGTTATGGCAGGATCTTCACCATTGGACAAGCACACCTTGGTGAGATAGTTGCGCACAACTCTCGGAGAAGTTGTTGCTGTGACAAGTGATGGCACAAATGATGCACCAACTTTGCATGAAGCCGACATTGGGCTTACTATGGGCATAACTGGGATTGAGGTTGCAAAGGAAAGCGCAGATGTGGCGATTTCAGATGACAATTTTGCAACAATTGTAAATGTAGCAAAATGGGGGTGTTCAGTATATGTAAACATTCAAAAAATTGTGTATTTCCAGCTGATAGTTAATGTGGTTGCTCTAGTTTTGAATTCTGTTTCTGCATGTATAACAGGAACTGCCCCCCTCACTTTAGTTTAGTTTCTTTGGGTCAATCTGATTATGGATACACTTGATGCTTTGGCATTGCAAACAGAACCTCCAAATGATGATGTGTTGAAAAGATTACCTGTATGAAGAACTAGAAGTTTTATTAGTAATTCTATGTGGAGGAATATAATTGGCCAAAGTGTCTATCAACTCATTGTATTAGCAGTTTTGGAGATGGCAGTGAAAAGATGGTTGAGTTTCTACGTAGTTCCATTGGAATCATACACAAGAAACACACAGAGAGTATAAATTCTTACATCAAGGCGAGTGTGGATGAAGAGCTAGAAGAAGAAACCGTGCAAGATGGAGAGAGAAAAATGCAGAAAAAGAGGCTCACATTTTTATGTGGAAGGTAATATTATTGTTGGGAAAACCACATTTCTACAGAGGATTTCAAATGAGACACTTGAGTTACGTGACCTTGTAGAGGTGGTTCCTGAGCCTATTTCTATGTGGCAAGACATTGGGCCTAAATATTTCAATATATTTGATGCTTTCTATGATGAACCTCAACGGTATGCTTACACATTTCAGAATTACGTTTTTGTAATGAGGGTGATGCAAGAGTGAGAGTCTGCAGGTGGATTAAAGCCTCTACGACTCAAGGAAAGAAGTGTTTTCAGCGATCGGATGGCGTTTGTGTGAGCTATTCATGAGACAAAGTGGATGAATGGGATGGAGCTTAGCATCTATGATTCATGGTTTGATCCAGTTGTTTCTGTTTTACCTGGGCTTGTTCATGATGGATTTATTTACTTGAGGGCCAGTCCAGACACATGCCATAGACTTTTTCAGTTACAAAAGAGCGCAGAAGAAAATAGCATGTCATTAGATTATTTGAGAGGTTTCCATGAGAACTGGCTCTTCCCTGCTCAATGTGGTAAGTCATGGGTTGTTGTCTGTGAGCTAATTACCTCTTGATATTGGTAGGTCTCTGCATCCTGAGATCAAATATCACATGTTTATTTTGCAAGAAGAGCATGTACATTCCAGTATTCAGAAGCTTCCAACATTAGTGCTGGATTTTGAGCTCAATATTGACTTCAGAAATGACATTAAAAGAAAAACAAGGGTTTTTTTTCTCACAAATGGGTTTCTTTATCCCGAAGATAAATGGGATAATGTTACTAAAATTTGACAGGGCCAGTGGGAATGTTCCTTTAAAATTTTATCTATCGAGGATGGCATCTAGAAGGTTATTAACACTGCTCAGGCATTTGATGCTTTTTTATCATCTTTAGATATTCGAGGTGTTAGGGAGGCCCATTTACATGTTGTCTTGAAAACAATTGGAGAACCCATTTAAACAAGCAGTGAAAACACGTTCAGCTTTGAGAAATCACAATGATGTTATTAATGGAATGGAGGTTAAAATAGAAATTGCTTACAAGACATCCTGTCCTAGCTATGTAATGGAGGATGGGGATCTCAGTGCCATTGATCATGATTCTTTGGATTCCTCAGAGCTTTCTAGATCCTTTACAGTTGAAACTTGGAACAAACAAGGCTTGAAAAATGGCATAGGTGGCAGTGATTGCAATACTTGGGCATTCTATTCATCTTCAAATTCAAAGAACATATGTGGCAGATTTGACTCATATTTTTAGCATTAAAATATTGGATACTTTTTCCCAATTTCGGAAAAGTGGCAAATGCATCTCCAGAATATAAGGGCATGTGCAAAGTGGCATTCAAGAGGTAGAGTTTTTAGGCTCAGATTTAGCAAAGGAATCCTAGATGTCATGAACAAACTCCAGCAAACTTCTAACAGTTCGACATATTGCAGCAAACTCATTTTATTTTAGATGATTTAATTAAATTCTTTAGTTGTAATTTAATTTATTTTATTTGCCAACACAAATATATTTTATTTTTTATTTTTATTTTGATTCCTATGTAGAGGAATCAAAATAAATTTGTAATAGGGTATATATAGGAATATTTTTGAGGATGTAAGGGTTCGATTTTCAACAGAGAGACTTCTGCTTTGGATTGCGTAAATTTTCCTCAATATTAGGTTAATGAAGTAGTTTCTGCCCTTTAAAATTTGGCATCCATCACAGTATTTCATGTTCAACATGTTTTCCTTATAAGATCATTTTCATATTGTGTTTTTATACTAATTTTTTTACGACATTCTCTAAGGGAAGTGTTAGGAATCCATCCACACATGATGCTCCTTTCACAATGACTATGTTGTTAAATGTAGTGGTTGTTTTTACAAAATCCATCCTTTGTTAGTTGCTCTGTTTAATAACCCTGTGTTTTCCTTTCTGCTAAAGCTACCACTGGAGATTCATACATTGATTGATGCCTGCAGGGCAGCGGGCTTTCTCCTCTTTTCTTCCCCCATCTACATCATTTATCTGGTTGAGCATAATGTCTATTTTTCCCCAAGTTTGCAGGTAGAAACCAGCCTCGACTCCATAGCCCAATGATTGTTTATCTCTTGTTGCTTCGACCCAAAAATTTCAGATCAAATCCCCATACTTCATATCTAGCCTAAGATTTAGTCATTACAACCACCTTTCATTGGAAAAGAGAGAGCCCTCTCTGGTCTGGCAAGGCTAGATGTCAGATCGAAAGCTTGGTCTGTGGTTACCTCGGATTGCCTCTTCTTAGCCTTAACGTTCAATCTGAGTGCTAACAGAAAGTATGCAATGGAAGTGATCTCTATAGAGTACCTGACCTAGTAGTTTTTAAGGTAGGAATTTTAGTTCCTCAAGGGTGGGGTCCTTCAGCATAATTGCATCTAACTTGGTCCTATCATCCAAAAGAAAAAATTAATCAACAAAGAATAAATATGTCAAGTTTAGGGTAATTCCTATTTGTATATTTGTCAATATTATAGTTCTTTTTGACTCTATTATAACTCTGTTGAGACCACCTACTCTACAATAAAAAATAGCAGAGAATCCATTAGTCATACCTACCCATGGTCTCTTGTAGGCATGATAGAAGAATAGGTTGAGCCATTAATTAGAATTGCAAAGATATTGAGGAAAGATAGTTCATTATCTGGTTAACCAATTGCACATTGAACCGTATATGAATGGCCCTAAATAAAGCCAATTTTCTCTATCATATGCCTTGGAAAGACAAACTCACTAACATTGCTTGTAATTTTTTGGTTTGATGTTATAAATTACTTCTTGGGCTACTTCTATTCCGTAATGGATTTGTTTCCTAGGAAGGATGAAAAATTCTTCTAATGACATGGAATCAACTTAGTGGATTTTGACCCTACATGCAATAATTTTTTCAATGATTTTCTAGATGCAATTACATAGTGATATGGGTTTGAAATGATCTCATTCTTATCTAATTTTTGGGATTAAAGCCTGAAATTTTGAATTGAAAGCTCCCAAATCCTGCTTTTGTATTTTAATTTGTCAGCAATTCTTGGTTTGTTTGAAGGAAGTCATAAAACCACTAGAAGAATTATATTGTCCTACGAAGTGACTGAGGCTTATTCTACTTTTGGAAACAATGAAAAATTGTTTGTAATTCTTCCTTTTATATTTGATCCATCAATGCCTCATTACCCACCTCCCCTAAAAAATTAGGGAAATATGAAGTCATCTTTAACTATCTCAAATTTATTCTATCATCCTCTTTATAAATTACCTCAAAATGGTCGGTTGATGAGAAAATTTCTCCTCAAGATAAGACACATTCTCATGAGGAAAATTTCATTGATAATCAACATCTTGAGGCAATTGTTCATTACAATTATGATATGTTGAAGAGAGAAAATATCTGCTATTTAGTAAAATATATGCACGAATGTTAGTGATTGGTACAAGGAAAGACATGCGCAGTAAGAGAATTGTGGAGATTCCCTACAACTCTTTTCCCAAATGTGACACATGAGGATGTATGCTTATTAAATAACTATATTTGAGAACATGCACCACTTTGAAGGCGAGACTATTTTGGATGTAGGCACAAGAAGTTTGATGCAGGCTCCTGCACCCAACCCGACATCCCACCAGCTTACCTATGACTACGATCTATGTGATACTCTGCTTGTCAACTGTAGTTGCTCCAATTCTCGGTCATATTGTGCCTGAAGGCTTATCATTGCAGCTTCAACTAGGTTACTTGACCACGTTTGGTGGCTACTAAACCTACATTGACATAGGTCTAGCTAGCTCTAATAGCACTCCTCCATCCACAAACTATGCAGAAAATTGCCAATCTATCAGTTATTTGTGTGCCTTTTCCCTTGCGATCTCTCAATAGTTGAGTTGTGTCGACTATTCTAGCCCGTGTTGTTTCCTTCTTAGTGAGTTGCCACCTTTTTCTTCTTGTGATTTTTTTTTTGTTGAGTGCAGACTTTCATGCAGGCCACAGTTCTTCCACCAACGACTGTTGACCATACCTTCCCACCTCTCCTGGAAAAATACACTCAAAACTGTGTGTTCTTTGAGGTGATACTAATAGATCCTTTTCTACCACCCGAAATGTCATCCACCCCTTCTTCGCACAGTTTTCTTTTCCTATTGGCAGAAGGGTTTGACCCTTATTTCAACCACTTTGGTTTTTCCATGGCTGACACATACTTATCACTTATGGATCATTTATTCAACCCCTATAAAACATACAAACTGATCTATATGACCCTTTTTCAATCCTTAAAAAAAATTAACAATTGCTTCAGGGCACTGTACGATCAATTTACTTTGGTCCTAAAAAAATTGCTTTTGCACGATCACAATCAAACAAGTTTTCAACAAGTTTGGAATGAAAGAGTTGGGAATGCCATATTTGTTTATATATATATAAATTTATGAATAAGTTAATAACACATTATCTTGCAATAAAAAAGGGAATAAGACCCATAGATGAAAAAATTAGGTTCCTATTAGTCAGTGCAAAGCTTAACAATGCTCGACACAGGGCAGGGTTGTTCGAGAATATAAAATATGATAGGTTACAAAGCTAATAGGTTGTGTAACAGTAATATTTTAGAGCCTTTTGTTTACTTCAAGTATATCAAACCTTCTAGTTTGGTACTGTCAGAAATATATTTGAGTAAAAACTTAAAACTGTGAAGGTTTCCAGCTAGTTAAATTTTTCTACATATGCCTCACATCATCAACCATGGCATCCACTATAAAACAACAATTTCCTAAAAAATAAGGAAAGCCTCCAATGATGAATGAGCCAAATCATCATATCCTGAAATGGGCAGAATCCAACATGCATAGTGCAGTAAAATATGTGCATATAAATGTGTGATAGTAGTATCCTAAATAAATCTACCCAAGAATAACCAACCACTTTGATTAGGGAAAAGTATAAATTTAAAGATAAAAGTGGTTAAGAGATCCCTTGCATACACCTAAGAAGGTGTGCATGAAAGAAGGGTTTGAAACTCTTAAATGAATATGATCTAAAAACCCTAGTGTTGCAACCCTTGGGGCAATGCCATTGGCCATTAGTCTAACAGATCGACTAATTAACCCAAAAAATTCCATCACTAAGCAATTCCCTTGATCAAAATAGTAAAAATTGAGCCTTACTTAGAAGCTCTAAAAGGAAGAAACCTTAGAAAACATGATTTTAAACCACTTTTGGATCAGCATTCTAGTGTGCCATTGAATATGGGTGAAACCCAAGGAAAAACTTTAGAAAACCCTCGAAGAAATGAGATAATCCAAAGAGGCAAGTTCACACCTACTCTGATACCATGTTGAGATTACAAGAGATAAACAAGGATTGAATGTAGACAACCAAAAAACCATAAATAAATAAAAGCATAAACACAAATAGGAGAGAATATGAACCCATGAACATGAGAAACATGAGATGTAGGTTCCCATAAGCTAAAGAATCACATAAGACAACACTTAGCTCATGACAAAAGAATTTGTGATGAAAATAATGATGACAAAGCTAGTACTAAGGACATCACTAAAGCCCAAGAAGATTTTGGAATATTAATAGTCAGGACATCTTGACAAATTGAGGATAGATGTAGAGATGGCTAGTGGGGTGCTAGCTCCAAGGAAGTTGACTACATTGACCTTAGCCTAAAATAGTATATATTGAAAAAATACAATAAAATGTTGTGGTTGCACATGTGTAGACTTATAGCCTTGATTACATGTAAGGTTGGCATGAGGCCACAAGTGAATATTACACCATCATTCCTATATTTTATAGGTATTACAAGTCTCATGGCATTCACAGAGAAAGAAATGTTTCAAATGAAGGATAGATGTAGAGATGGCAAGGAGAATTATAAAAGGTAAAATCTGTCAAATAATTTTTAAGTTGAAGCAATTACTACACCAATGTATTTTTTTGATAAGATAAGATAAGATAATATAAGATAATTTTATTAATGTCCAATGAATGACCACAAAAAGGTCAATGGGATTTCCGGTTACAATGATTACAACATGCCCAGCCGATGGACCAAATGGTCCCCTTCCTTTATAAAAGTAGGAAATACAAAACTACAAAGAGTGTAGATATAAAGTAAAACTAGGTGACTAAAGCATCTTGACAATGAGTTGTGATGAAGAAGTCCTGGAGGAGAAAGAGGAGCCTCCTGAAGGGGGGGGGGGGGACTCATTTTCCTAGCATCCAAGACCAATCGAGGAGGACTAAAGGAAACTTGTCAATGTCTACTGCCCTGAGGAGGAACTGGATTGATGTCATTGCCGCCTGGAGGATTTGGGGCACCACCTGGAGGGGGGTCTAGTCCTGGATCACTGATGGGGTCTAGTGGGATGAGATTCTCGAATCTGCACTACTCTGGAATCGAGGTCTATGGGCCAATTAGTGGTTCTCTTGGTGCCCCGCGAACATGGGATTACTCTAAAGAAGTCTATGATCCTCTGTGTGGGGGCTGGGAAGGACGGAGGCTAGAGAAAATTCGAGCAGTGTCTGAAGGTCTCCTGAAGGTAAAGAGCCAGTCATCTCTGGTCAGTGTATCTAAGGAAGCTAGCTAGGCTTTGGGGGACCCTAAATAGGCATCGAAAAGGCCCTCAGATCTCATAGTAGACCGGACATCTGAAGATGAAGTGTGACAGAGTCTCCACCTCCTGTAAGTGACAAAGTTGACAGATCCTCTCCTTCCTCTCAATATGATGGTCTGTCTCAACTTGAAGCCTATGCGATCCAACCTTGAGTTGCCTGAGATGGATCCTAATAGCATGCATCCAATGCTGGGGGGTATAAGGGGGTCAAATAATGAGTCCATCTATGATCTCTAGAAGGTGCTCAGTGTAGAAGGCCATCTTTGGGCGCAGTCCGCCCGGAGGATTGACCCATGTAGTCTGAATGTACTGCCTGTAGATGTCCTCCCTAATGATTTTGTTGAGTTCTTGCTGGTTAGGTAGATGGTGCCTTGGAGCATTCAATGAATACTGGAACGGAGGGAGATGATCCATCTAGATACCAGTAAGACCAAGGAGTTTTCTCACCCTGGTGAACCAGCATTTGGTGCGACCTGTCTATGTATGAGTGATGTTCTCCAAGGAGAAATAGGCCAAGTATGGGTACCTTTCTTGACCCTCCCTCATGTCTACCAGTCCACGGATCCAATGAAGAAAGGAGACTATCCTGAAGATTTCCTCCAGGCATAAGGGCTGAGCTCCAAACTCTGCTAGGATGATGTTTAGAGGAACCGTATTCTTGCACCGATTTAAGCGGCGCAAGAGAAGAGTCTGGATGCACTCTACTGAGGCCAAATATGACTCCAGTAATTAGGGGCCCCAAACCTCTAATCCATAAATCATAGTGGGGCGGATCAAGGTATCCATGATGTTCATCTTGGATGAAATTTCTTGGAAGTGGTGACGGAAGCACTATCTCTCAAGAAGGTCCAGGGAGCCATATCATTTTTTTATCCTGGGCTGAAGGGTCGGTTGAAGGTTGAAATGGGGACTTGTAAACTGCACTCCCAAGTAAGTGTAACTGTTGAGGACCTCGATTTCTTCTCCCTCGAATAGGAAGCGGAAAATTGAGGTCTTCTTCACCCCATTGAAAATATGATTTTGGTTTTTCTTAGGTTCATCGTCAGGTGCCGAAGGTCACAAAATGCTGCAAGGGCATCTAGCTGCCTCTATAAGCCTTCCAGGGAGGATGCTAGGAGAGCAATATCATCGGCAAAAAGTAGGATGGAGATAAATACATGGTGTAGAAGGCACCCATCGGATGCTTGGATATGGTCTCGGAGGAAAGATTCCAGCTCATCAATGTAGATCCCAAAGAGAGTGGGGGAAAGTGGACACCCCTGCTTGACTCCAATAGTGCTCCGGATGAACTCCAACATCCCTGCAACTGTGCGGAGACGACCAAGAACAGACTCGTAGAGGCGCATAATGGCATTCAGGAGAGTTGAAAAGATGCCAATCTCTCTCAGTCTCTGAAAAAGGTCCTCCCTCGGGATCTAATCGAAGGCCTTCCTGAAATCCACAAAGCAGCAGTACACCTTGGAGGACCAATGCTGAGCCTCCTCGATCATCGCTCGAAGAGTGAAAATATGGTCGATGGTCTGATGATACAGTCTTAAACCAGCTTGGCCACTTTCCCTAAGATGTCTCTGCTCTAGGAAGCTGGAGAGTCCCCTGTGGAGGGCAGTAGCATATAGCTTGGAGAATGTGTGCCCGACCATGATCGATCTATAATTTTTTGGGTCGGAGGTAGATCTTGCCTTATGGATGGGATAGATGATATGGTGGGACCATCCCTCAGGGAAGCCATCTTGAATGACATGGTTGAAGAGATCAGCTAGGTAATTGACTAGAGGACAAAGCCCAAGTTTGAAGAATTCTGCCTGGAAGCCTTCTTCGTCTGCAGCTTTGCTGTTGTTCAATGCCCAAATTGCCTCTCTGATATCCTTTTCAGAGAAGAAATGACAGGGAGCTAGGGGGGAAACAGCATGAATGGGGGGTTGCCCGGGGATGTCATACAACATGGAAGTGTGGGAGAACATGGAGGTGGGTTCAAGTTCGGAGGGGGTGGGAGATCGCCTGGAAATAATTGTGCCCCAGAATTCTTTAGGGGAATGGATAAGAAGACCAGGAAGAATCTGTCTCTTGTATGAAATGGAATGACGTTTCTTGTAGCGAAGGAGGCCGCGGTAGGAGGAGCAGATGCTAGGGTATGACGGTAGGGAGTGTCTGATGTCGGAGATCTTGGTGCAGATATTTGCACTCGTAGTCATACCACTTATTCGTAGGACATCCTCCTAGCTTGGGGGGGGCGACAATAGAGCGGGTGGAGGAAGGGAAGGACTGAAGCGCGACCTCCCAGATTGCAGATGAGAGGCATCGGTATTTGTCATTGACGGATTCAAGAGAGTTGAAATGGGCTTCAGGTGGAAGTGCATGCTTGAGGGTGGAGGAGAATATGCAAGGGTCGCCTTCGTCGAACCGAAAGAGGGTGTGGGGTGGGTTTTAAGAGATGGGGGGGGATGCACGAGGGATATCAAACTGGAGAGAAAGAAAGAGAAGTGCATGATCAGCCAGGGGGATGGGTGTAATGGAAATTTTTTTGATAGAAATACAATGAAAATTGAAAATAATATTACACCTAAAGAAGCATGAAATGATGAGAAACCAAGGGAGATTCATCCCAAAGTGTTGCTTTGGAATGCCTGTGTACTTTTTTCTCAAAAAAGTGCATAAGCACGAGGATAAAGGTTAGAAGTATTTTTGATAGGGTACAGTGGAGAGTCTATGGGATATCAAATTTTTTATTTGGAAAAATATACACTCAGCAGAGATGTTATATTTAAGGATGACTATATCCAAGGTAATTCAAATGAAATTGAAGTGCCATGGCCTATTGAAGAAAGAGGTAAAAAGGTAGCAGAAGAAAGCATTCCAAGTCAGGAACAAAGGAGCAATCAAGAATCCAGTGATAATGAAGTCAATGATGTCAAAGCTAGTACTAAGGACATCACCAAAGCCCAACAAGATTCCAGAATGTTAATAGTGAGGACATCATCAAAGCCCAAGAAGATTCTAGAATGCTAGCAGTGAGACCATCATCAATTCCCAAGAATATTCTGAAACAACATTTGTGAACATTAGATGGCTCAAAGCTATAGGAACTACCTTAAAGCAATAAAGGAAGCAAGAAATCAAGAATATTGCAACAATATGCTTTACAACAGTTATATTATATATATGGCTTTGATCACAAATTCACCACAATTTTGGTAGAATATGATTCAATGAACATGGAAAGAAGAATGGGAGAAAGTAATAGAGGTGGAATGTGATTCCATATAGAGAAATGAAACTCTGGAACTTGAGGATATGCCTAAAGGAAAAAGTGCAAATGGTTAAATGGGTCTTCAAGGAAAATTGCAAAGCAGATGGCTCAATTGACAAACACAAAGGAAGACAGTGACAATAGCATTACTATTTCCTTCTATTGAGGTGATAGTCAAGTCACCAGTCCTCCAAGATCATAAAAGGCTGCCTATTCTTGTTCTTGTCATTTGTCCTACTAGGGAACTTTCAAGTCAAGATGTTGTAATGTATTCCTCTTCTCCTACTATGTAATGAATCAATGAGACATCACATCATCTAATGAATTAATAAATCCACTAGAAATGTTGCCACAAAAATTGTTTTTGTAAACTAAAAATTTGGAAATGAATAGGAAATTATGTATATGCATCATGAGAGGAAGTAAATAATGATAAAAACTTCAAACATGTCAAGAGGGAATGCCATTGAAGCATTTTTTTTTGGAAAAACGTAATGCTAGATCACAATCATCCTTAAAAAACAAAAACCTACAAGTATATGCACTATTTTGATAGGATTTGAAACTGAAGACATCAATTACAACACTTATGGAACAGTAGATTTCCAACTATACCTGTTTACCAGCTCGCCTATAGATATTAAGAGCCTTAATAGCATCATAGTGTTTCATTTCAAAGAACTGCAAGTAAACAATTGCAGTCATCAGTAGCTACAGATCAGGGATGCAGTTGTCTGAGGAAGAAATTGATGCTTTGCACAATAAGGTAAATTCAACCTTGATGAAGAGTTCATAAACAACAAGGAGTAAAATTCAAGGAGTTCATGATGAAAAGTCGAGAACTGCATAGAAATGGCTAAATGTGGGTAAGGATTTCATGATTATTTATTGAGCCTTTCTAAGAAAAAAACTCTCAAACCAATGTTTTCAAACCCCCAATGCTAAACAAGCTAGTAATGTGTGCTGGGGACTGATTCCAAAATTCTAGAACTGTATGACTGTAAAAACTAGATATGTTTTTTAATGTTGTTGAAGAGCAAGATATAGCTTAGATTCAGAGAGGAAAATATATAACAATTACCATATGACTTCTGCATTGGTGTGCTTGTCTACTTATAGTCATCGGCTACCCAGTCTTCCTTTGCGCCATATATAAATTGTGAATATTTAAGAAAAGAGAATTAAATATACTTGCATCAATTCATTTCCCACTTATCAACATACACATCCTTATCCACTTTCCAAAAATATATGTTTGTTCTAAGTGCTATTGTGCATGGTTATTACTTTGGCATAATTCAAATTTAAGTTCACTATTGACATTTAATAGGTCTGTATAGTTATTATGCATTCAATATAAAACATGGGAGGTATATCAAATCTACTTCTGGATATCAAACCGGGCAATTATAAAGCTTGAGTTTTTCATATGTCTAAGTTGTAATATTAATATGTTGAGCATTTGGGTTCTCAAGAAATGCACCAGGCATTGGAAATATCAACGTGAATTGGCAATCCCTCAGAAACTCATATGATGCTTCCCGCCATGCCGCCACTCAAAATCAAAAATTCTAGGCGCTGAATAATGCCGCCACTCAAAATCAAAAATTCGCAAAAAATTCGAAGTAGTAGAATGTTAAGGCACTCAAAATAAGAAATAAAATAAATCGCAAAAATGACCGGTCTTTGAATATTAGTAGATGTTAAGTGATTTGTTCAATTCTTTTTTTTATTCAAGTGTTATAAAAAATTAAAAAAACAAAAATAATAAATAATGAATAATAATAATAATAATAATAATAATAATAATAATAATAATAAGATAGAACTAGATAAATCCAACCCCAACTATTCCAATCAAATGGAATACTAAACTAGCACAAACTCATCTAACCCCAACTATTCCAATCAATACTAAGCCCAACTAGTTTGAATATTGAGTTTTCATATGACTAAGTTCCAATATTTGATATCTTAATGATTTGGTTAATGTTGACAAATGCACCATAGATTGGTAACCTCAAGTTGACTACCATAACGACATTTAGACTATGCAATTATTTAATTTGATGATTTTAGTGTTTTGGAAACTACATGTAGTTTTTTTGGCTCAATGGTTCCCATGCAATAAATTCTTGTTGAGAAAGATCCATATTACTAAAAATTATATTTGGTGCTTGTAGGTATTTGTATGTTCTATGGGGCTTGGATAAGGCCAATATATATGTCTTTCTAGGGGAAACAAGAGATAGAGACTATGAAGAGTTGATTGGAGGAATGCATAAAACATTGATATTGAAAGGGATCATCATTGATGGAAGTGAAAATATTTTGAGGAGTCCTACGAGTTATGGAAGTGAAGATGTTTTTCCTTAAGAAAGTCAAAATATAGTGTCGGTTATTGTAAGTGATGATAAATAAGAATTCAACAACCAATAAATAATTGCATCTCTACATTGGTTTGAGGGATAAATTTGCATCTTATCATATGTAGTTACTTCTCATTGTCATAAGTGATGATAAAGAAAAATTCAGTAGCCAAAAAATAATTGAATTTGGATGCAGAGTTAGTATATTGTATGTAGTTACTTCTCATTGTCATCGCTTTTTGAAATTTGTACATATGTGCATGAAGAAAATTGAAACCAATGATATATACTTCAAAGGAATTGTGAAATAAGTCTAATATTAATGAGAAAATTAGAACTTATGCGGCTAATAAAAAAATCCCAATTTTGATCTAACGTAATAATTCCATGTGTAATATAAATGACTTTAAATTCCCTTGATAAAGTTTCACATTTCATTGTCAATCAAGCAAATCTAAAAGTGAGGGATAGAGGGTTCATCAATTACCCTTACTCACAACATAACTCAAAAACTAGCATTCATAATTTTACCACATAGTTGCATAAACTCAAGGGTACTAGTGTGCCCAAGTAGTCATAATAGAGGTGGGGAACATGATACAATTTTGAAATGGTAGATCACAGTTGATAAAATAGTAAAAAATTTCAATGGGACCATGTTTATCTAGGGAATATGGTGGCATGTCATTAGGCCAACCATCAAGATTCACTTCTTCACAGACATAAATAAGAGGTTTGGGAGAGGTTCAATTTATGGGTTAGCCAAAAACTAAGTGTGATGCATCCTTCCAAGCCATTTCTCCCACAAGTGATGGCACCCCACATCTTAGGAATATTTGAAATGAAACCTTAAAAAATTATTGATAGACACCCACAAAAGGATGAACATAGCATTTATTGCAACATTCACTTGTCATTTACCCTAAAACAAACATTGAGAGTGATAATAACTGTCACTGATATATACCTCTTGCATGCACAACTTCTCTATCCAATCAACCGCCAATCTAGGAGGCCTTACTAATAGAAGCAAGCAGATGTAGAAATAAATGAAAGATAGAAGGATAAATAGAAGAATGAGAATGAGAATACCTATGGAGTTGGGGTTCACATCTCCATTATCATTGGGATGGACTTGGGTTTTGGGCTTCTTGTCACGATTCATTCATGAACACCTGCCACCACTTTTCTAAAAACCTCCTTTTCTATCTCTTTTCTCCTGACTTCTTTTATTACTAGGGACAATCACAAATGTAGATAGATATCTATAGCAACAATAGTCATCGAGGACATCAGAAAATTCCTCCCTCACTCACGTTTTCCACTCTTTTTTCATTTGAATTCCTAGTAAATAGAAATCTTGAACATGTCAAACACCTACCACAATGTTTCATAGAACCTCCTTTTCTATATATTTTCTCATGAATCCTTCTATTGCCAGGGATGACCGCAAATGTAGATAGATATATGTAGCAGCTATAGATGCCAAGGAAATTAAAAAAATCCTCCCTCGCTCATGTTTTCCACTTTATTTTCATTTGAATGCCTAGTAAATAAAAATCTTGAACATTGTGATGTGTCAACGAGGGAGCTTGTTATTTTGGTCTTATGTGGTTTTTAGTATGTTCGAGTTTTTGGTATGATAGAGGTGCACGAAGGTGGTATTGAAGGTGGTATTGCTGGGGATGGCAGTGCTTCTGTGTGGAATACTCCATTTCTAGTGCTTGGTCTGGAAATTGGTGCGCCTAGTGGTTTGGTGGGTGGTTCTTGGTGTCTAGTGGCGATAGGAGAGTTTCCCATTTGGAATACATAGAGTCGATATCCTAGTGTGGGTTGTGTGAAGCTTCTTGGGAAGCGTTAGCCTGAGGTATGTTCCTCCCACCTTCTCCTTCTCCAGTTGTTCGGGTTCTTGCCGAGTTTCCCAACTGATGGTAAGATGGTAGCTGAGACATAGTGTGTGGTTTCCTGAGGAAATTTAAGGGTGAAGAGAGATCTAGTTTTTGGGTGTGGTGGTAGGGGAAATTTCCAGTAGACCGGAATCTAATAACGGTTGGAGTTGGCCCTCCTAGTTTTATCACAATGTGATCATCTTCACGGCGTGGGAAATAATCACCCCCGACCAAGCAAGGATATGTGGGCTTAGATGATATGGAAATAGTGGTGGTAGGAGCGTGCTGAGGTGGTAAGACCGTCGGTCACTCCCAGCTTGTTGGTGTGGGAACACGAATTAGTTGTGGTGGATGAAAACAGGCCTCCCATGGTGGTGGAAGTGTAAGGTCACAAAAAACACATCATCAGGGTGGTGGACAACAAGGAGGAATAGCTAACTGGGAAACTTGTAGGCGTGTAGCTCCCGACCCACGGTAAATTGAATATTGTTTACTAGAAAAATGTTGGGACCTAATTCAAACTCTAATGGATCGGGTGGACACAATGGAATGGGTTCGTAGAGAGGAGCATGTTGAGTTGATGGCCACTTTGGATAGGATGCACTACTTCCAGTGCCTAGTCAAGGAGCAAGTATTGGTGGTGGTCTAGCGAGGCCAAAACCACCTTGTAGAAAAAGTGGAAAATTTAGACACTTGGCTCGCACACTTCTAAGGGCATGTCCATTGCAACTTTTTTCCACCATCCCCTCTAGGAACAACCCTGGAAAACCCAGTTTCCATTACGTTGGATGACTAGTATGCTCTCATGTCTTTTTTATGTATTGCATGTATTTTGGTGTCTTTGATCCTCTCATTTATGGATGTTGTCCTTAGCCTCATTTTTGTATTTTTTTCACTTGTTGCAAACATTGGTGAACAACCCCAATTGGGGTGAGACCACCTGTTTTTTGCTTTGTTGGTTAATGTACATATTTTTCACCATATGAATGAATATTGACTTACAAAAAGAAATGTTATGTTTATCTATTCATTAAATGTAAATATGAATATTTTACCTTAGATTTAAAACAAGAGTCACACTTTTAACATAAATCAATGAAGTTTAAAGATTAAACGTTATGGCCAAAGAAATGTAAATATAAATATTAATTTGACTATCTAAATATTACCTTTACTAAAACTATAATGAAGGCATTAGTGTAAAGTAGATAGATATTGATACATGCAATTATGTTAATTGTAGATGAATCCATCTGCAGTGCTAAACTTTAGAGACAAAATATTATTCAGAATTTTAACACTATAGATGGACTCAAAGACCCCTTTTCCTCTAAATCTTAACACTGTAGATGGATTCAGAGACTCGTTTAGTGAAATGTAACACTTTAGTATCAAAATTGCAATTTTCATTTATGGAGTGACACAATTAAAAACTACTAACATAAATGACTAATTGATATGCTTTTTGTACTTGTTATTTGGTCATATTTTTATTCTTGGACTATAATGGTCATTTTTATTAATCATTATTAATTTTTTCACTTATTATCTAGTCATATATTTTAATCCTAGACTAAATTAGTTATTTAAGTTAGTCACTTTTAGTTTAGTCATTTATTATCTAGTCGTATATTTTATCCCTAGACTAAATTAGTCATTTAAGTTAGTCACTTTTAGTTTAGCCACTTATTATATAGTCGTATATTTAATCCCTAGACTAGTTTGGTCATTTAAGTTAGTCATTTTTAGTTCGATCACTTAAAATTTCTCAAATTTAGTAGTATTTCACTTGAAATAATTGCAGTGACTAAATTTTTTAGTCACCTAGTCATTAATTTCATCATTTTCTAC